>CAUYSK010020865.1:0-36896 GCA_963575035.1 Avahi laniger
GCATTAAATTATTTCACTATGTAAATACTTTTTCTAAAGAGATAAATGATTATTGAATAAATGAGTTTTACCCCAGAATGAATTTTACTAATTTAGCCTACCTATTTTCCATTCTAGTAGAAATATTTAATATTCTAGTAGAAATAAATTTCTATTGAATAATCCAGCCCTTGGGAACTCAATAGACATATATCTTTTCCTTAGTGATATCACAGCTCATTTAATGAAATTGGTCACCAATGCCCAGTTACATCTTTCATGCATTTTTAATAAAATGTGATTTCTTCAGCTAGAGATTCAAAGAATCCTCTTTTGCATGTAAAATTCTATTCTTCCAAGGTTTGATAGCTAAATAAGAAAGTTCTTGTTATTAAAAGAACAATGCCTTTGGAACTGACAAAGCAAATATATTTTTTTCTACTAAGCTAGAAATATTGTTTAAACAGTCAAGAAAAATAAAAGTCAATGCTGAACATATTCAATTATATAATCTTTATTCCATAGGACACTGATGTTTCTATTACTGGAAATCATAAAGTCAAAATTTCATGATTGTTTTGCTTGTTTCCTTAATAACAAAAACAAAAATACAAAATAAATTTATAGGATTAAAACATGTTCACCTGTTCTATGTATTAGGTCACGCATGGGTTGTTTTTCTAAATGTATCAAGTAACATGCTTTCTTAAAAATGTATGTGTTAGAGTTAATCTTAAAAGTCAATTTTGAAAGTTAAAAAAAATAATCTAGATTGTTTTATTCCACAAGGTTACCTATCATTACCATTTTTGGATGCTCTTAAATTATCAAGTACCTTTCCTCTCTAAAGTTTTCTTATCTTTGGTTAGATTAAAAACACAACATTGCCAATGTAGGTGGCTAAAGTATATTTTACATACTCACATGTTGTTGGTTTTCAGAGTAGTCCTCAAAGAGTAGACTGCCATTCACTACATTCAAAATGTGTTCTCTGATCCTTTTATATTTGTTAATAATTGTTATATGTTTGCATATATAAATCAAATGAAATTGCCAATATATGGTTTTTTGACCTGTACAAACAGAAATTTCATATAGTTCAAACTAATATATTTTTGTTTGGGGTGTGAATTAAAAATTTGCTCTAAGACATTTGACCCTGGGCCATGGGAATATGTTCAACTTCTTCAGATTGGTTTGAGCAACCTCACCGGAAATAAAGACCTTGCCTTCCGGATCTTTTCAGGCAAAACCAGTCTTGGCATCCCTCAGATATGATGAACTGTTTGAAGTGACCAAGATGAAAGCTCTTAAATGATTCTGATTCATTTTAGTTTAATTCACCTACTAATTGTTCATGAAAGTCTCTTGGGATCTTAAAATATGTACATTCTTCATTTATTAGGTTAACTCTATATTTTCCCAAGGAGAAAATTTTCTCTCTTAAAATGAAGGATTAAATTTTGCCTTAAAATCTGAACTCCCATTAATACTATCATGTTTGGGTATTTCCTAATTGTTTTCTAAACCACAAAAATACAATAAGTATGATTCATAATTAACACAATTAGATGCATATATTAATAATATTTTGCTGCAAATACAACATATTACAATATACTTAGTATGGAAGACTTTGCAACACATCTTCTATCCTTATTTTCCAAAATACGCTCTTGAGCTCAGCTCTGACCCCTGCCTTGGCCTTGTTCCGCTTGCCATCTGCCCCACCAAGCACATTCCTGAGTTCATCACTCTCCAATCCTAGTTCTCAACTCTCTGTTCCAACTCACTCGCAGATTAGTTCAATATTTGAAATTATTTAAGATGACATTTACCTCACTGGTATCTTTCTCATCAAAGCTCTGCATATTTCCCCAATTCTAGTGAATTATTTTGGTCAATTGGTGTGGGAAGGGTGTGGCTTAGGTTTGCCTTTTTCCTTCCTAAGTGGGCATTGGTTTCTAAAGAATCCTATAGGCAGCTAGAAAGATTGGCAGATACAAATCATAAAACTTTTTTGTGGCTTCTCATACTAACATCCCTTTTTGAAGTTTTTTTTATTATCTTAATTAAAGAATAACATATACAGAAGAGTGGCCAATCATAAGGATTCACCTCAATGCATTGTCATGTGGTCACCAGCAACCAGGAAAAAGAACATTAGTAGTTCCCAAGAAGCTCTACTTCCTTCTCCCTAAAATAAAATACCTTCACTTCTAACACCGTAGATCAGATTTCTGATGTTAAGCTGTACGTAACTGGAATGACACTGTGTATTATCACATCTCTTACTCAACATCATGTTTGTAAGAGTCATCAGCATGGCTGAGTGCAGCCGTGCACCTGCATTCTCACTGCCCTTATACTAACTCACTGCAGGACTTTCCGCAATTTGTTATCTCCACTACTAATGGAAATTTGGGGAGTTTCCAGTTCTTGGCTTTTATAAATAATTCTTCTATGATCACCATGTAATTTCTTTTGGTGCACAAGAACATGCATTTCTGTAATTGATAAGTTTTAGAACATATGTGTATCAATTTAATAGGTAACAGCTACCAAAAATGTGTTCAGAATGGTTATAGCAATTTGCATTCACATTCATGATGTTTAATAATTCCATGTGTTCCAGATTCACCAGCATTTGGTATTACCAGCCTTATTCAATTTAGTTATCTTTGCAGGTGTACAATAGTATATAATTTTTACATTGATTTTATTTCATTGATTACTAAATACATTTGAAAAACTTTTTTTACTTTTTATTGGCCAACGCAGAAACTCATGAGATAATTTTTAAAAATTTAGAAACTTAATGCCCTTACATAATGAAATATCCTACACTCATTAAAATTGTCTTGGATGTTCTATAATTCTATCTGTAGAAGTATAAGAAAGGACAATATAAAGTCTCCTTGTACCTATCCATCTACAGTATTGCCATTTGCAAACAGAATGGTTAGCTAACTCTTTGTCATGTGCCATGGATTACTCTAAGAACTTTACAGATATTAACTGACTTAATTTTCATGGCACCCCTGTGAGTCAAGTACCGTTGCTATCTCAATCCTACCAATGATGAAACCGAGGTACAGAAAGATGACACAGTTGCCTGTGCTCACACATTAAGTAAATGATACACCAGCTTCCTCACACCATGGGGCCTCACCAGATTATATCTAAAATATCAGAAAGTATAGCAGATTAATAAGTATTGTTGTATTTTTGAGAATAATAATTATAAGCTGAGCAAGTTTGAAATAATACTGAAGATTTATACTACATTTAACATTCCCTAAATGGAAAAATAATGTTTTTTTCTGTGTTGCTAAAGCAAAATACAATCCAAGTCGATTATGACTTTAGTGAAAAACTGTGTGATAAACAAATACATTTTAAAAGACTTTTTGGCTCGAAGAGTAAGTCTTTCAACATTAGTGTAATGAGAATATTGAACCTTTAAAATGAGTAAAAAAAAATATGGAAAATGTTAATGATGTTGAGTTGCATATATTTTGCCTTATGAACAGCATTTCTGGTTGCTAAATGCTAACTTTATTATGCACAATGTACAATGTGGGTGAGTTAATGTTGCTAGGGAACTTTTAGTGTCTGGATTGCTTTGCTTTCGTGTATTTAAATTTGCAAACTCAACATTATGTTAGGATACCTTCTGGCATTTAATTAGTTTCCATACCATGATTTTAAAGTTAAATGTGCCTTAATGTGGAAGATTTTGTTATTTTCATCTTCCATTACATTCCTTGTTCCTAGTAGTTATAATAATAATATAGTGGAATAGGGCACTTTACTCCTCCTAGTAGATTTAAGTGAAAAATATCCTTAGAACATTTTTAAACATTTTTGTGAGTGTACTTTTTTCTCCTAGGTGGGAGATCTTTGTTTTTATGTGCTATAGAATATAGACTCATTGCAATCACCCCTCCAGCAGAGGGAGAATCTCAATGCCAGAAAACATCTATACTAAAGATCTGAGGGTCTCAAATTAATAAGAGAAGGATCTCTCCATAAAACAGGCATACACCTACACTTCTAACTAGGGTTGCCTGAATTAGCCAATAAACATACAAGATACCTAGTTAAATGTGAATTTCATATTAATGACATTTTTAAGTATAAGAATCTTCCAAATATTGTATGAAATATACTTCTATCAAAAATGATGGGGCTGGAGCTGGGGGGAAAAAAAAGAAAAAAATTACCTGTTTTTCTTAAGTTCAAATGTAACTGGTCACTCAGTATTTTATCTGGTAACTTTATATTCCAAAAGAGATAATGAGAAGAGCACATGAAGTCAACTACTGCTACAACTCTCCTAAAATATTTTCTGTATTATAGACACAGCAATAAATAAACACCACCATTTGGGATCAGCTATGCCTGCTAGATCCAGACCAAAAAAAAAAAAGAAAGAAAGAAAGAAAAAAACACCTTCCTGATAACTAGACATAAAGATGATTTAAGGGGAGAATCTGAGCAATAAAGAGACAATAAACCCTTGGACCTGGGAACGCACGGAACCATATAAGCTCTATGGAGCACCCTGGCATGCTTCCAAAATACCAGGCCATTGGACAATACCATTAGGAAGTAGAATGTCAAATGTCTTTCCCTATTATAGAGATTTAATTCAGTCAATGAATATTTATTGGGCATGCATTTCCCAAACTGTCCTCCATAGAACATGAATGTTCAATAAGGTATTAACAGATGCTCCTTGAAAAAAGTATTTGAAAGTCAAAAAATTATGTAATCCTCTGGTTACATTTTCCCTGCCGTGGCATAATCAATGGGAGCTTAGCTCAGCAGTGATGAGTGAAAACTGCACGAGTTCAAGTTCTGGTCAAGTACTACGAGACTACAGGCAAGTTGTTTACCCACTGTGTGCCTGTTTCCTTATTTGTCCAGTAAAAGCGATTATAGTGGTTTTCCCATAAACCAAAACATTAAATCTTTTAGAAGAAAGCATAGGAGACCTTGGGCTTGGCAAATATACCTTAGAAATGACACAGAAAAAATAAGCAATAGAGATAAAATTGATCGGATGGGCTTCATCAAAATTCGAAATGCCTGTTCATCAGGAGGTACCATTAAGAAAATAAATATGCAAGACACAAGCTGGGAGCAAATATTTGCAATACTTCTTATATCTGACTGAAGACTTTTATCCTGAATATATAAAGAATGCTTTCAATTCAGTAATAAAAAGAGAAAATACTGCAACAAAATAAAAAAAAATGTACAAAAAGGCTCGAACAGAAAATTCATAAGGAAGATACACGAATGGTCAATACACACATGAAAAATTGCTCATCACTATTAATCATCATTAAGTGGCAAATTAAAACCATAATGAGATACTACTACATAAATTCATGAATGGCCAAAATTTAAAAAGACTTATGGACATTAATTGTTGACAATGGTATGAAGCATCAGGCAATTTCATACATTGCTGGTTGGAGTATAAAATGGTATAACCACATTATACAAAAAGGAATCTGGCAGCTTTTCAAAAGATGTTAAGCATATATCTACCTATTATATAGAAAATCAACTTCTAGTTACATACCAAGAGAAATAAAAACATATTCCCATAAAAAATTTGTACAGGAATGTTTATAGCAGCTTTAATAATAAAAACTCCAAACTGGAAACAACCCAAATGTTCATCAACAGATGAATAGGTAAAGAAGTCATGGTGCATTCACATAATGCGCTACTACTAGATAATATAAAAGAATGGACTACTGATACTCCCAGCAACATGGATGACGCATGCAGATGTTATGCTAAGCAAAAATCCATTCACATGAAGTTCCACTACAGGCAAGAAGTCAACTACGGTGAAGGAAAACAGTACAATTGTTATTATCTTGTGGGGCAAGTGTAAGGAATGACAAGAAAACAGTATAAACAAACTTTCCAGAGTGAAGAAAATATTCTATATTTTGAAATAGGTGTGAGTTAAATGAGGGTGTTATCACTTGAATGATATCCCTGCAAAATTCATATACTGAAGCTCTAACCCCCAATGTAACTATATTTGGAGACAAGGCCTTTAAAAGGGTAATTAAGGTTAAATGAGGTCACAAAAGTAGACCCTAATCCAATAGGACTGCTGTCCCTATAAGAGGAGGAGACAGCAAGAACTTGCACACACAGAGAAAAAGAGGGTGTGAAGACAGAGAAGGTGGCTGTCTCTAAGCCAGGCAGGGAGACCTCACAAGAAACTGACGCTGTAGGCGACTTGAGCTTGGACTTTTAGCCTCTAGAACTGTGAGGAAATAAATTTCTGTTACTTAAGCCACCCAGCATGCGGTATTTTGTACGGCCACCCCAGAAATCTAATACAGGGGAATGCATTTGTCAAAATTTACCAAGCTCTATGCATATTTCATTGTCAGTAAATTATATTTTGATATAAAAAGAAATAGAAAATAGTGATTGTGATGTCATATTTTAAATATATATAACAAAATATATAACCTGATCAAAACTATTTCGCATATCTGGGTTCCCTAAAATAAGGTGTAGATTTGGGGGAAGGGTGGATTGGGGACATTTCCAAATCCCAGCCTCTTGTGCCATTTGTCTGTTCAATGCTTTTATGATGGAGTAATCACAAATTACCTTACATCCTAGAGCTAAACAATTTACATAAAATTCCCTGAGATTATAAGAATAGTAGTAGTGATGATGATGATGATGACTTGAAAGCAGTTTGAGAACACTTAGTGATTAAGTCACAAAATTCTACAGATGCCTCTTACTTTGAGGTGGTCAGCCGTGATAAATTTCCAAATGGAGAAATAGGCAGATAATTTTTGTTGCTATACCAAGACCTGACATTGCTCAGAGGTTACCATGCAGAAACGCTGTCACTCTCCTCTGGGCACAGCATAGTCCAGACTGTCATTTCTGCATTATTACCATCATGCCACATAGTCTACTGGTGATCATGCATACTGTTCCTTTGAATCTTTACTTTGTAGCCTAGTATTAAATTTAATAATATTAAATATTAAATATATAAAGTATTAATGTAATAATAAACAGCTCTGAGTTTTCTAGGAAGTTTGAAGTCTTTATTCTTATTGAATCCAGGGGTTCCTATTCATTAAAAATGTACTGATATATCTTAACATTAAGATAAAAAAAAGTAGCTAAAAATAATTACTACAAGTGATTTAATTTTAAAAATGCTACCCAAACTTAATCATGTTGAATTTTAATAAACATGTCATAATGGCAGTGGCAGCAATTTCTTTCTTTGTTTCTTTACCCGCTTCTCAAATGGCCCCAGGATCTGTGGCTGTTAACAGGTCATTTCCTAGAAATACGTTTTGCTTCATGTAAAAATAAATTTTGTTATTCAAACATAACAAAATATGAGATAATAAATTCCAGCTCATCCAGAATCAACAAATCTGTATTTTCCAATTTACAATTAATGTTCAACTTGCATCCTGATATTAGCAAAGTTTTGTGTTTATTAGGATAAAAGACCTGGAATTGCAGTTATCAAAAGTTCAGGTTCAGTTCAGTAGGTCTGTTCCATTCTTAGAGATAATTCTCCCATACGCCAAAACTCTTGGTTTAAAAGCAGCAGAAGTGTTGGTCGGCAACATTTTCAGAAGGCTGTGGGTTGCAGGGATAGCCAGAGCAAATGAGAATTAAAATCCCAGTTAGCCACCCTGTGTGTAGAGAATTCACTCACAGGATCTTCCTATGATTGGCATTCCTTGATAACTGGAGTCTAAGTTAGGTTTTTGTCTTGTTTTTTCTCCATTAAAATTACTGGGAGGAAAGAAAATGTTGATAATTTCAGCTTTTCTCTCCTTTTCTTTAAAGAATGTTTTATATGTTTGCCTATATAAATAAGTAGCTTTGCAATGTTTCACACTTTTTGATTGAATAAATGCAACAACATTTCTTGAGACTTCATCAATGGGAAGAATATTCTACTACTTAATATACTCCAAAGCAAAAGAGATTATAACTCAGACCATAAGGTGGGAAAAGAATCTTGTTCAGAAGCTTATTAGTTCATGTTTCATGGTAATAAAATTTGCCACTCAAATTTCAAATGCTGATAATTCAAGTGGGTAATATAGGCAAGAAATTTACTATTTGTATGTACTCAGCAAGATTTTTAATGTATGTGATTCTACACATGATAGAATCAAATGCTAATAAAACGACTAATAAAAATAAAATAGGAAATTGTTAAATCACTATGGAAACAAAGCTGCTAAAAGAAATGTAAATAATTAAAATGAACTAAGCATGTATACAGACTCCATATGCTCTTCACTATCTTCTAAGCCCTTGTCTGTTACAGTTCTCACAAAAATTTTATGAGATACATACTATCGTTTTCTCCATTTTACAGATAAGAAAATTTAAGCATGCAAGTGAAAAACATTGTCCAACTTCACACACCTAATAAGTGGAAGAAGCCAGATCTGAACCTAGGCAATCTGGTTTCTAAATCAGAGCTCCTAATTCTTACCCTGGATTCATTTTTACTTCTCTATTAAAACACACATGTTAAAGACTCTACACCAATGATTAATTTGCTCAACTGACATTTCTTACACAATGCCTATCATGTTTTAAGCACTATTTGTTTTGATCACTTAATAATTATACTACTGAAAAAAATGTCAATAACACCACCTTCAGTCTTCCAGCCAGTTTGGACCACCTCTCCTCGTAGCATGGCCGTGATGCTGGGTCTGAAAAAGTTTCAGTATGAGAAATGCTGTTACTGTTCCCTCCACCAGTATGTCAACTCCTTGGTTCTCAAAACTTGCTGCATTTTAGAATCACCTAGGGAGACTCTCAAGATTTCTGTGTCCAGGCTGAATATTATACCAATTAAATCAAAATCTCTTGGGCCAAGACCCAGGCATTGGTATTTTTTTATATCTCCCTGAGAAAGTCAATGTCCAGCAAACTTTGAGAAGGAGTAAATTAATGTATTTTAATTTAATTTTAATTTTTTAAATTAGCAAACTGTCTAAAATGTCTCAAGTGCCCAATTACCAACATGAATAATAAATAGATGTATAGATGTTAAATTATCTGGGTCGGTAAGATTCTCTAACAGTAAGATCAAGAAAACTGTGATTTAGATGTGGACTCTGCCACCGCAGGACTCTGCAACTTTGGGAAAATCACCTTTTTATGAACTTCAATTTCCCTATCTGTAGAGCAGATATAATAATTATCAACCTCTCTGAATCTTCGTAATAATTAAAGAGGAAGAGAAACATGAATCCAAAATGTTCTGCCCTTTTTCTGACATGTGATTACAAAATAAGCTCTTATTGCCATTAATCACTCAGATGCCTGTTACCTTAGCACTCACCAAAATCTCTCTCCTCTCTTCTCTCTCTCTCTGTTGTGAGGATGCCCGCTCAGACATGCTCAGTAAGGGTTCCCTTACACATTTTCCTTTCTACCCCCTCCCCTGGACTCCAGGAGCAGCACCTGAAGCCAATTAATAGTGTCATCACTGATTTAGAAAATGGTTTTCTTCTGCTGGCAATCTATGCTATCACCTCTAACTTGATCTCCAGCTCAGATGTGAGACAAGCTTTTCTCCCTAATTCATAACAGCACCGCAGAGAAAGGCTATGCTATTCAGGGTTCCAAAATGACAGAGTGACTTACGACTGCTGTTAGATGTTATTAGGCTCAGAGCTCGCAGGCCCCATGCTGGCTCTTGGGTTCCTTACCAGGCCCCCTTTCCAACTCTCCATTAGCCTCATGCACAAAGGCCAGCTTGGCCTATATCATTAGGATGGATCGTTCAGTGCAGAGTTGTGGTGTTGTCCTCAAAACATCAGAACGCATTTGTCAAGGGCCCCGAAGGCCCTATGAAGGGCTGCACTGAGCTTGCTCCAACCCCTCATCCCAGTCTCTCCTCTGACATAAGGTATCAGTCTTGCCTGCGAGTCAACCCTGCTGCTCTGCAAACAATGCGCAGTGATTTATAATCACTGATCGTTCACTGTTTCCATCTCAGTGTGATCTCCATTCCTTTCCAACTTCAGCCACAAATACATTTTGATATACTTGGAAATTTGAAGTAAATCACCATGTTTGCTACCACCATCATGGTCTACATAGAATAGAAATGGAAAGAAAGGAAGGGAATAAAAAAAGGAAATTGGGGGAAAAAGTACATATGGCTGATCCTATCCTTGTTTCTCTAACCATTCATGATGCTACAGTTAATATTTACTACTTTGTTCTTTTGCAATCCATTTTGTGTTCCCATAGCGTGCCTTCAGTTGATTGGGGTTCTTATCTTTGGGGGGTGAACCAAACCTTTAAAGAATATGAGCTCTCTGAGATCCTACCTAAATTAGGTTGCTCAACTTTAGCAGGCACCCTAAAGGATTTTTTAATTTCCACAGATACTCTTCATTGTTCTTTTGGGTGGTTTCTTGATAACCAGGGTTATCCACCCTAGGAAACACAAAAATCTGTTATTGCCTACTTGGAACCATGACATGTGGAGTGAGTCACATGGATCAGATCTCTCATTATAAAATTACCTGAACAGTGCCTTAGTTGATATTGATAACTAAAAATATGAATTCAGAAATTCTTAATTCACACCCAGAAGGCTCATATTCAAGTCCTTGATGAATAATTAAAGAATAGTTAATGTTGAATATAAAAATCCCAATTCTTTTTTACATCTTTGCTTAAAATTTAATATGTCTTTTCTGGTTAATTTTCTACAAACCAAAAATTTTGAAATGAGTTTCCCCAGTGGCAATTTGGAGAGGAAGGCAGGGCTGGGAGGTTAACATTTATTTCCTAATGATTTATCTAAATTGTGAGCAAATAAACTCAAATAGGATTCCTTTGGGAATGGGCTTGTCTGCACCGAGCCCAGGTTCCCTACTGTTCTATCCCAGGCTGTCACCTTAGCAATATGGTGCCTAACCCAGTAGGCAGTAAGCCTGAAGTGAGCTGGAGACCTAATTCTTGGAGTCAGTAAGAAAATCTATCATCCCTTACTCTAAGCTCCCTTTCAAATGAGTTTCTTAAAGTAACAAAGATGAGCATCTATCTCATCTTGCTTCTGTACCTATAGAACCCAGGATGAGAAAAGAGATGCTATTCACTGGGCGGTGTGGTAGTCCACTTGTGTTAGTTCACTGTCCATAACTGAACAGTCTAGACTCGGCAGCTTAGAAAGAACAGAATTCATTTCTTACAGTTCTGGAGGCTGGGAAGTCCAAGGTCAAGGTGCGGAAGATTTGGTGATTGGTGAGGGCCTGCTTCCTGGTTCATAGACAGCCATCTTCTTGCTGTGTCCTCACCTGGTGGAAAAGGCAAGGGAGCTCTCCAAGGTGTCTTTTATACAGGTGCTAAGCCCATTCATGAGGCTTCCACCTTCATGGTCTAATTACCACTGAAAGGTCCCACCTCCTAATATCATTGCACTGGGACTTAGGATTTCAATATATGAATTTTGAGATGATACAATCAGTCTGTAGCAGGCCTCTCAGAGCCCAACTTTAGGAAAAGATGACTCTCAATGCATGATTGTGGCATGGAGAAGGATTAGACAAATATTGATGCTTCGGCAAACCTTTGGCACCAACACTATTATGTCTTCCTCTCCTCCTCCTCCTCAGAGTTGGCTTGTATTGGTATCAGCAATACCCTTACCGAGCCCTCAGCTACTTTTTATTCTCAACCCAACCTTAGCCTCTTAAAGAAGTTAACACCAAAGGAAAAGGTCAAGTTCATAAAGGGGGAACAAAAACAGTTCAGTGTTGACAGATTAGACTTGGGCTGCTTCTGAGACACCCAAGAATGCAGGTTCAGCAGCAAAACTCCAAGGAAGGATTAGTGTTAGAGATTTAAATATGATGTCCCTTGGCACGTAGCCTGAAGCTTGGGAGACATGAGCAGGAGACGCGAGGGATGACGAGCTTGGATGAGGAAGCAGAATCCACCCACAGGTTTGAAAAGAAGTGGGCAGCTGCTAGAGAATGTAATGCGATCAACACCGAGGTGTGAATAAGGTGTTTCCAGGAGGAAGGAGGGACCAATAGTGTTTTATTTCTCCAAGAAGTCTTCACTAGATTTGATAATTTGGAGTTCACTGGTGATCTTTGTTGAATGTATTTCAATTGAGTGTTTGGGAAAGATACCCAATTGTGGGAGGTTGAGGAGTAAACGGGAGCAAAGGAAATTGACTCTTGGGCAAGCTTCATGTTCAAGAGACTGGATGAGAAAGTACAGAGAAGAAAGGCCAGCAGCCAGAGGAGCTCAGGCAGCCAGGTGTGAAGGTGCTTCTTCAGGTGTCGAGTTCTGAGCATGTTTTTCTGCTGAGGACAAGGAGATGGTGACGTGCAAGAAAAGAGACAGGAAATATGCAGGAATGGGATGATAGTAGGGCTCGTTCCAGAGCACATGAAAAGTGGTGTGATTACTGTAACACATTGAACTGTGTCCCCAAAATCCATACACTGAAGTCCTAATACCCAGTACCTCAAACTGTGATGTGTTTGGAGGTAGAGTCTTTAAAGAAGCAATCAAGTTAAAAAGAGTTTATTAGGGTGGTCCCTCTCCACTGAGCCTGCTGTTCTTATAAGAGGTGGAGACAAGGACTCAGATGTGCACGGAGGAAAGGTCACGTGAAGACACCATAGAAGGATGGTCATCTGTGAGCCCAGGAGAGAGGCCTCAGAGAAACCAGCCCTGCCAACGGCACCTTGACCTTGGACTTCCAACCTCCAGGAATGTAAGAAAATAAATTTCTGTTGTTTGAGCTGCCTAGTCTGTGGTACTTTGTTATGGCACCCCTAGCAAATGAATACAGAACAAGAATAGAGCAAAAACCTTATTATTTGGAAGTAGAAAGAAACAAGAAAGCCAGACTATTTCATTAGAATATAATTAGTGTATTAGTGTTTTTATCTTTTTGTGTGACCAGACTTGTTAGGTGAACTGACAAATGGACCCTGCTGAGATGTGAGAGCAGATAAGCCCTTAGGAAGACAGCACTGTACACCCAAGCATACTAAAGGTAGAAGAGCTGTCTCTGTGGATGATCTGTGAGGGCAACTAAAAGTTTCCAAAGGGAAACGTTTTGTGACCCCAAGACTGCCTAAAAGAATACCCCTTAATGGAAGGCAGGGACACTATTGAACAGGTCAGAGAAATAAGCCAGGAAGAGCACTATTTTCTCAGTATTTCAATTTCTTTGCCTTAAAAGGCTTACATTGAGTTCAAGAAATTCAACATAATTGGAGAGAAAGGTGAAACCATCATCATTGTTGGACTGAAAACAAATAAACAAAAAGCACATTCTTTCTTTATCCTTGACAAATTATGCAGTCCTACTTTAAATAATTCAGAATAATATGGAAAAATTATGTGGCAGTTCTCTGTGATTTCTAATAAAACATTGTCATTGTCTGTTTATTCAAGACTGGGCACCAGGCATTTGTTTCCACTCTCAGGCACTGTTCTCTCACCCATATGTTTGCAATCCCTCATTTTCTCCTTGTGCCTCTGCCTGACATAACTCACCCTGCAGCCATCCCTCTTGATTCTCCTTGAATTCACTTTTCTCCCATATTGTCAAATTTTCTGTGTACTCTAATCCTGTTTTACAAAATGTTGGCCATATCTTTCAATTGGCAGGCACCCATATCCCCTTAGATTGAAATGATGATCATTACAGTTATTGACTGTGACCTGCCAAGGAGTCATTAAATCACCTAGTGCTGTCGCGTCCGTGACACCTGTTCTCTGCACATTCATCTCCCCGCTGCGTCTGCGCTCTCTGCGCAATCTCTGACATGAACTCTGCAGTTGCAGTTCTGTCTACGGTGTGGCCTTCCACACTCCCTTCCAAATGACATTTCTGAAAGGTAGCAATAATAATAACGATAATAATAACAACAGCAGCTAGTCTACTACATGGGCAGATCTGTGCTGAGAACTTCACATGGATTACCATGTAATCAACTCCAAAACCCACTGAGGAAAGAATGGTTATTAATCCCCTGGTACAGATAAGGAGCTAAGATTCAAAGTGGTTACATAACTTACCTGGGGACACACAGTAAGCAGATTACTGTGCCAGATACTCAGATCCGATCCCAAAGCCTGCAGACTGAACCTCTGCTATATACTCCTCCTCTTACTCCTGAAAATCGCCATTGGTTTTCTTGGTAAGCAGTTCTGATAAAGCCCTTCGCACGTGACTCCCAAACGCTTCCCAGTATCCTGTTGAATTCTCTCGCCTCTGTGTGATCTAAGTTCCAACCGTCTCAAACCACATGCTATATTCCAAATGACCTATTCATTTCCTGGCTTCTGCTTTCTTGTACATGTTGTTGTTTCAGTTATTTCCTAACACTCCATTTGAGAAACTCCTATGTACTATTTTAGATGCTACCATATTTTACTAATAAGAATGAATTTAAGTGTATTATCAAAACCTTGCTAAAGCCAAGCTATGTTGTACCTGTCACATTTCTTTGATTATTAAGAATTGGTATTCTTAAATTTGATCCTTCTAAGTGGGTTTCATGCTAACACTGGTTAAAGAGCCTCTTTAGTAAATATGCTGTGATTACTGAAGTTGGTCCATGATGTTTTCTTTTTACCCCATAATATCACCGTATAGAACAGAGTGTAATTACTTTTACAATTACTGGAAGTGTTTACCCAGCTACATTATTTGTCAAGTTTGACTCCCCTTTAAAAAATGTCTCCTTTTAGATCCAATTCACTAAGCATCAATAAAAAAATAAAAACAATTATAAATTGAATTTCAATGCAAATGTGGCCTTTTCCCTATTCTGCATGAATGCACACCATCAAACTACTATGCCTTATTGTTGACAATGTACTACTGAAATATCTGAGAAATAACCATGTTCTAATTGTGTTGCTAGTTGCTAAGGTCAAGATTCATTTTTCCCCAAGAAATTTCATAAAGATCATTAGAGCTTAATGAATGTTTGCATTCCCTCCTTACCAAAAACTGTAAAGAAACTAATTCTCATAAACATTCAAATAGGTTTTTGAAGAAACATATTCATATTTCTATCAACTACAGGTAGAACTATCTCTAAATTTCTCACTCCCAAAGGACATGGAGCAGTTGTGTGTGATTTAAAAAGATCATTCCAGTAATCTATTATAATAAAAAAAATTAAGTGGTATGGTAACCTACAAGAAACATTAGCTCATTTTCCCATTATGCTTCATCTTGATTTATCCTTCTCCAGAGCACAGACCTGATGTAGTTTCCTCAGATAAAAGGGGTATGTGGAGCCCAAGCAGAGAGTTCAGGACAGACACCCTTAAACGGCTAACCTACAGTCCTCAAGAAGGACCCAGGGCTATGTCTATATGCATGACATTTCCATTAATGTAAGTCTTCTATTGAGATGATTTCTATGATTCAGCGCTGCTGAACAACCTCCATTTCAGGACCTTTGCATTGGCACACCTTATGTGGGTGAAACAACGTGATTGATTTAGATGATACTAACATTACAGTTAACATTTCTGAAATTGTGTAAGTGATCAGAGCAGTAATATGTAGCCTCTTGTTCACTGAAATGTGTGGATTTCTCATACTTTCCCATCATTAACACCGCTTCTCACATCATTGTGCAGAATTTTACATCCCTAACAAGAATTAACAGTGAAAAAAATTTTCTTTTTTCAATATTAGAATTGACCCATGTTTTCATTTGATTTAGATTTTGTGTTCTGTTGATCTCAGATTGTAACTGAAATAGGTTAACTGAGAAGCAGGTTTGTAGGTGAGAATCTGTGAAGCAATTGCCAAAGAAAAATACAAAAGCAACTAATGCATCAACCTTGTAGTGCTTAAATTAATTTTAAATACATTTTGTAAATGTTGTCCTAGCTTCTAAGTCTGAAAAATTGATTAGCAGGGAAATGTCATAAAGAAGTTATGCTGTAGTGTGATTATCTGACTCTAAATCAGTCTCGCTCTTTCTCCTTTTCCCCTCCCTTTAAAAATGAAGCTTGAGTCATAGATTAGATAGCCATCACTTTTTATTTGTTAGGAAATTTATAGAAGAGAAATGGAAGATCTTTTAATAAGCAAACAGAATATGCAAAAATAAGATTGGGGCTGGGCATGGTGGCTCCCCCCTGTTAGATTGAGCAGAACTATGACTATAAAGGAGAAAAAAACTAGCAAACAGCAACAAAACTTTGAGAACTTTGACGAAAAGAAAAAATTAGTTTCAAGTACACAAGCTCAAGTTTCATTCTTGGGGTTGGATCCAATAGATATAAATTATAGATGCACACCAGGGATAATAGTGCTTAGATATACATAATTCCTTTGCATTTTATTTAAAGTATATAGAGCTTCTTATATCTCTGTTTCTACTACTTTGCATTTACATTTTCCAACGTAATGAATTTTCCTTATTGCAAACATTGTTCTAGTAGTCATACCTAGCCTTTATTATTTCATTATATGTCAGGTATTTCATAATCATAATGAAAAGTCCAACTATTATTTAGGGAATTTGACCAGTGCATACATTGTATGCAGATAACTCACGTTCACCAACAGCAATCCTCTCTGGTTATACAATACAGCTCTGTTTGTATAGATAGGGAAACCAGGTCAGAGAAGTTAAGAAAACTGTCCTTCATCATTTGAATAGCAGGAGATAGAGACGTTATTTAAAAACAGATCTATCTGACTCCAAACCAGTGAGCTTTCCACAAGTTCTTGCTGCTTCCTGGTTCTATGAGAGAGTCCCATCCTGCCATGAAATCTGGGTCTGTCTTAAAGTCATTTTTTAAAGTCTCAGCTTATTGTTTTACTTTCTAATATTTTGGCTGCAGCATTACCACTCTTGTCAAGTGTTGATTTGTTATTTCAATTTGATAGTTTTCTAAAGTGGATTTCCAGCTGTGTGTTTCTCTGTTACAGTGTTTTAAGTGTTAGTGTGTCCTGCCAGCCTACCTAAGAGAGAGGATTTGGTTTAGAAATTGCTTCACAAATTGACTACTCAGCACTTCAGATTTGTAGATTTATATTCTTGTGATTTGTTGTATTTTTGATGTCGATTAATTGTTTTACTATTTTTAGTTATAGAAAGGTGTCGTAAGGCAATGCGATGACAATGGCCAGAGTTTTCACAAAAGTTACTGGATTTGTGGTCTCCACTTTCAGCACTGCATTCTATTTTGTTACATCATTTCAGAAAAGCAGTTTTCTTTTCTAATACGCATCTAGATTCATAAAATTCTGGCATAAAATGTAACCATTAGAAATGAACTCTTTGGTGCCAGGAGCATGTTACCTCAAATTAACCAAGGACACTCCTTGGGCAAAGGACGAGGTACGCTTTTGTAGATTGGCCTATTTTTTAATATGGTTCATAACAACTCACGTGATCCTTTAGCATGTATATGTCATTATCAATCACATAACCACCTAAACATAAGAAAACATGAAGCTTTCCAGGCCTGTAAACTCTGTTAAATAATGCTTGTCTATTTTGCTTAGTGTTTTTCAGTTAATCTATAGTATTACAGGTCAACTAGGCTCCCTGGTTTAAATTGTTAAACCTAAACACACACAGACACACACACACACACACACACACACACACAAATTAGGAAGTACAGTTTCTCTTATAGTAGTTCTATTCAAGGCTGAAATTTTTAATTAGGTATTTAAGTGAGTGCTCTTGCTTTAGAAGACTGGAAACAAGTAGTGATCAGTTGCTTTGTGTATTGTTCTCCCTTTTATAATGGTGGTTCTATGATCTTATGATCTTATATCTAGACTAAAATAAATACTTGATACCTAGAATCGATACCTTTCAGATATACAATTGTTAGGTTTTTAAAATTGCAGTATACAGTCACATGATTCTAATCGTACATGGTTTAGGTCATCTGTGGCTGTATTTTTTTTCAAGCCTAACTCTTGGCTTGCTGAATTAGCATCTCTTAAAGTCAATTTTCTATTAATAGTTCAAAAATCAAAAAGAAATAAACCAACTAAATGAACATGAAAACTAAAATAGGACATTATTATAGAACTTTCTCTTCTGCTGTCCAATATTATGCTTTTGCTCACTTTTATAATTTAAAACCTGGTTTAACTGCTTGCTCCTAAGCAGCACAGGGTGGAGTGTGGATATTCTAGTCACTTCATTTATCCTTCTAAGTTTTCATAGAAACTTTCCAACAGAACATTTTCTTTAGCATCAGTTTGTCGCTATCTCTTTTACTACCTCCTGACAAGTTGAATAAATTCTTTCCTTTGTGTTGCGACTGTTAAGGCTGAAGAGTGATATTTACGGCAGATTCTCACCTTACCTGCCGAGTATCCTTCTGTCCAGGATTTATATCTTAGGTTCTGGCTCACCCTTTACAAAGTTTTACTCTGTACCATTTGTGGTGACCTCCATGGCACTTTCTATTATCTTAAAGCTGTTGGAGTCTTAGTATAATGCTTTTAGGCAAACGGTTCCCTGGACACGATACATTTTTGATGGATCAGTTACTGCCACAAGGAGGAAGGTAGAGCTATGATTCATTGAATTTGGTCAGTGTATACAGTCGGTCTAAATAATCCATGCCCACCATAAACTATCTCATCAAAGCAAAAGCCTTTCATTAGAACAGATGTTCTTTATCCTGATTGCTTTTAAATGTGTTGAGATGGTTAGAACAAATGATTCCATTCACTCGGTGCACAGACTGTCCACGTCTTCTATGTCTAAGGAAGCTCAGGGTCAGTTTCATGTTCTCACAATAACTATATCATCCCTCATGATTAACACATTATTTCCTTTTCTGAAGGTCTTTATTTTCTATTTCTACTTTTGTAAGTATTCTTTTTATTTTTTATTGGAGGCTGCCTCAAATTCTTTCTGGAAAATAGTAGGTCGCTAAATCTTTAACCATGCTAAAGGAGATCTCAGTTGGATTACGTGGGCACTGCTCATTCTAATGGCCTCGGCCACGCCTCTCACAGGATGCAGTGCTCAGAGCAAGGCAGGACGGGAACCTGGAGGGACGGTGGTCGCCCACATCCATGCAGGGACATCTCCATTTATAAGAGCCTTCTAGTCACTGTGTACTCACTCCTTTGGGCATTTTATATATGCTATGATGCCCTTTCTCATACAAATAATTTAATATAGATGAGAAAAGAATGACTCAAAAAGGGTTAAGTGATGTACCCAGTCATACGATTCATAAATGATGGAATGAACTTCCATCTAAGAGTTGTTTGAACATGGATGCTCATGAATAGAATAGTGGAAAGAACGTTGCAGACAGGAAAGCCCATGTGGAGTCCTAATTTTTGCCATTTATTAAGCTCCGTGATTGCAAATAGATTACCTGACTTCTCTGAGCTGTAGCCTTATCTGTGAAAGGTGGATGACAACACTCGCTTCGCAGAACTGTTGAGAGAATGAGATGAGATAACATATGTAAGGCGTTGAGCAGAGTACCTGATACATTCGAAGCTTAGCAAATGGTTTCTATTATAGCTATGATCACTAAGACAAAGCTTAATGAGAATACTATCGTCCCAGTAGATTCTGAGGACAAGTTCAAGGTGACCACCAACACAACAAGACTAAATTTTTTTAATGTGGAAACTGATAGTGGTTGGTTGCCTGCGTGGGTCGTGCAGGTCAGAAGTTCCCTGCTGTGGAGATCCCCAGGTGAGGGGTGGGGTTCGAGAGCATACCTTGAGCAAACCAGAGAACACTCTGTGCCATGGTCTGTCAGTCACTGGAGTCGACCCTGCCAAGCAATCTCCAAGTCTGATCACTCGCTGGGAAGGACAGAAGCAGAGGAGGCCACCGCATTAAGGAAGCCTCCCTTGCCTGGTCTCCACAGCACCTGTTCAGACAGCTGGACAATTTGGATAACGATTCTTCTGGCTCACCTTAAAGACTTGTTGAATGGCTGTTTTAATATCTCTGGCCTAGCGAATACAGTACTACCACCACAGTAAAAACGATGTGGGGTGACTTTCACCGTGAGAAAGTGTTAAAAATAGGTTTCTGAGACTAAATTAAGAAGTCAGAAAATTTAGTGACAAGGACTCAAAATCCAAAATATATGAAATTACTTATTTGTTTGTTCTCTTCAAATTTTTCTTCCCCTATGTCCAAACTATCAACCCACTTTATGCTAATTTACTTATATTTTCAGAAAACGGTCTACATAATATTACTGTATAATACATGAGTGCTTTCTCTGATCTAAGAGAGCCGCAGAGATCCTACTCCTTTTAACAGCTCAGTTTTGCAGAAGCGAATGCTTTCCCTTGTTTTCTGCTTTGTCCCATCTCAGATCATTGTTTTTTGGTCTGTTAACTTTATTTTCCTGTGGTAGTTTCTCCTGGTGGCTATTTACACAGGCCCCCAAGGACACTTCATCAAATGGTACCTGTTGCTTCCTGCATGACTCAAACCAAGGCAAACTGCCCTCTTCTGCTGGTCTCGATTCACAAGCCCCTGTGAGCTCCACAGGCCTGCAACAACCCTGTGCTCGTGACTTCACCCAGATCACCAGCGATACCTGAGGGTCAGGAAAAGCCACAGTCAAGATTAATATACACAAACTACTCTCCCACCCCCCAAAATAATAATCACAACCACAGATACGTGAGCAAAGCCCATCACAGTCAGTACAGTGTTTTCTTTGAGTCTAGAGAAAGAAAAGAGAAATTAGACTAGAGATAATGAGATGCCAATAACACTGCCCTGGAACATTATGGTGCTATATGCTTTCCAAAAGTACTCGCACATATAACACCCCTTTGAACACATCTTTCCAGAAGAGACCAATGCTAAAACTGAGACAGATAATACTAGTGTAGGGAAGTTGCTGCCCTTAGTCAATATCATATGTAGTCATCATTGTGATATGGTGTCATAGAATGGCTGATTTTGTCTTTTAGAAGGAAAAATAAAAAGAACAATTTCTCACAAAAGCCAAAGATGATTTTATGGCTAGTGCTTGTTCGTTTATGAAAGTATTTCCATGCTGTTGCTAAATTATCAGCTCCTTAAATAATTTGGGTCTTTTCACATTTTATTTCAGATTTGCCAGGCTGATTTAGGCACACAATCTTTCTATTAAATAATGTGAGAAAAGGCCCACAGAGCATATGTTCTTCAGCCAGGGTTTCTTGTCTTCCAAATCAGCTTATGACTTGGTATTGGAATAGCCAATGTAAGTTTAAATGCTAATATGCTATTTACTTTGCTCTTTGTTAATTACTGAATAAACACATTGTCAAGGAAGAAAAACATCTCCAGATATTGCCTCAAATCCATCCCCTCAGCATTTTTGCAGCAGCAGTGGTCATTTGGGTGTTGTTTATATAAGAAATATTGCTTGCTATGTGATTTATTCATTTATTCTCAACAAGAGCTGATTTATTGACCAATTTGATGGTCAATTTTCCTCTGACACTCCATGGCTTCACAAAATCCCTCAAGAATCAAATTTTTAGCTACATATGTTAAATTATATTGTAATTTAATATAAACCAGTCTGTTTCTATATCCTCACTTAGCCAGTATATATAATATATTGTGTGAGCACTGTTTCTCCCTGTGGATACGGCTATTATATTAATGACAAAGAAATTCAAATCTACATGAGCCTGTTGTCTTAGTTAAGGCTAATGATGAATGAGGTTTTGAAATAAGGTGACTAAAGCTGTCTCCTTGAATAATAGGGAATCTTACACAGGCCCACATTAACATTCTCCAGGGAGGCTACTGATGACTTGATTTACATCCAACGTTAGATAATCAGCTGACTTGAGCAGTGACAATCTGATTTTGTAAAAACTAACAACTAGCATCTTCCCAGAAACATTGATTAGAAAATAGAACTTTCCCTCAGTTCAGAATATTTTAACATCACCAAATTATGTACTATGCAGTGAAGACAGAATTCTATGTTTGTCCACTGGTATCAAGAATTGTTGTTGATATTTCCTGTTTGGAGGACACTAACACATTTCAAGTGCTTACTTTGCACTAGGTCATTTTACATAATGTAGCCTCAGTGTGTATTCAAAATTTTTTCAATTTAATGAGTATTTTTATTCCTATTTCTGTGATATAGAAGACTAAACTTTCAGGAAAACCTCTGCTGGTATAGAATACCTAAAACAGTGAGAAAATATGTATATAACTTTTTTTTACAACGTGGCTGATAGTAAAGTAAGACTTCCACGTAGGAAGATTGTTCTGGAGACAGAGTTTGCCTCAAGGGCATTTGCTGGTTTTGTTGGTCTGGGTGGACTGTAGATGACTGCAGAGCCATGTTCCTCAAAGGGCGTCGTTTCTTCGGGACTAACAGCACTTCTTGGTCATTAAACAACCCAAAATGACCTCACATGATTTCAGATACTCCCAAACAAGGAAGTTAGCACCCTTAATTGGGAAACACCAACCTAGAACCTGGATTTTAAGTACTGATAGAAAGACCAGGAGCAATTGTTTAAAACAAAGACCCTAGCAGTTCACAAATTTGAAGAAATTTCAATACAATTCCAAAATTTTCTACTGGAAATAACATCAGAGATTAAAGTAGGAGAGAAAGAATGAAGGAAGGAAGGAGGGAAGGAGAGAGGAAGGAAGGAAGGAAGGAAGGAAGGAGGGAAGGAGAGAGGAAGGAAGGAAGGAAGGAAGGAAGGAGGGAGGGAGGGAGGGAGGGAGGAAGGAAGGAAAGAAGGAAGGAAGGAAGGAAGGAAGGAGAGAGAGACCACTAGTCCCATAAAAATAGATTTTAATATCTTTCCTTTGGCTGTGAGAGGAGTAAAGAAAACAGTCACTTCTGAGAATTCCTAACCCAAATTCAGAGGTATATATTGCCTGAAAAATCCCAAGTCAAAAAATTAAGATTAAATTAGTACTAGAATGACAGGCCATCCAAACACTTGGCAGAATTATTTAAGATAATTATATCGTAAATGAATGCTATTTAAGCAAATGCCTCACAGAAATCTGACAGATACACTTCTGAAGAGCTTGGTCTCACAATATCGTATTATTCAACATGCTCAGAAAACATGCCAACATGAGCTAAATCAATGGAAACAGCAAAGTACAAATCACACTCACAAAGACTACAAATATTAGACTTAACAGATGCAGCACATAAAACAAACATATGATATGTTTAAAGAAATATAATTGGGACTTGGGAGTATAAAAAAGCAATAGAAAACTATCAAAATTGACCAAAGATATTTTTAAAAGAAACGAAACAACTTCTTTTATAAAATCGAAGGATTGAAATTAAAAATCCAATGAACAAGTAAATATCAGATGGACACAACTCAGTAGAGCTGAAGAAATTGCCCAGAATGCAGGTCAGAGACTCAAACTCAAAAAATACATATTCTTTCCTTGTTTGTTGTGGGTGTCAAGAGTTCATCTGGTTTTTAATTCTGTTGAGCGCGTCACCTTCTTCTTTGTTCCCAAGAATTCTCATGGAAGAGTTATATAATCTCATATTTCTCCTTCCTCGTAGCTCCCAAATATAATTTAGGACTGACCAGCTCTCTTGTTTCATGAGTGTTATGCCTTATCATTAGGGAGAAAAAGAAAACATTAAATTTTCTAACTATAGGGTGTTTTTGGTTTGTGTACAACATTGTTTCAGAAGAAGGGCTTGATAAGATTAACGAAGACACATAAAACATGACAAGATAAAAGAAGCTGACAGGAATTGAGAAAACATACAGAAAAAGCCAAGGACATAAATAAAGAGAAAACTATGTGTCACAAAGCAAGTGCAGCGTGATGCAAGACCATCTTTTCCATTCTCACGTTTTCCTTCCCGCCCGGAGCGTGCATGTATACTGTGTCCATTCTGCCTTGACAGCATCATCGTGGTGCCAGCCTGAGAATCTGAATCCTTAGTGCCTTCACTTATAAGCCCAAACCCTCCTCTTCACAATCTCCTCCAAAAGTTCTCTGATCCGTGTTTTCTCTGAAGCCCGGTCTTGGCCTGCAGCTCTTCCCCCCATGTAGACAGAAGCCCCTCTCCATCCATCAGCTCTCTTCCTCCTCTACCTTTCCTCTGTCCCCCTCTTCTACCCTTTCCCTCTGTCCCAACATGCTTTCCCTTTCAGATTTTTATCTCCTTTCCAGACTCAACCACATGTCACCCAAGTCTCTCCTATTCTTTTTGTACACCCTTCAGTGGTTTTCTATCCATGGCAGGTGTCACGCCCTTCCCCATGTATTACCTCTTTGTCCTCTGAGCCTCATCCTTCCTGCCTGCTCTCTGACGCACTTGGAAGACAGCCTAGGAAACACTTTTTCAACAGTGGACATAAGCTTTGGAATCCAGCCCCCGCACACACACCTGCAGCCTGGGGAAATACAGGCTCCTTTAACTAGGTAAAAGTGGCTGATCATCAGACCAGAGTCTGGATGGATCTGGGGTTGGGAAGACATACTTTTGTTCTCCTTGACTTTTTCGTGATTGCCATCCCATGATAATATCAGGGTTTTGTTCTTGGATATCTCCACTCAAAAAGTCCTGCTGAGAGCAATCTGCAGGTCTTAGAGCTCCTGAATTTTGGGGTGTGGAATAGTTTGGTAACATTTTCCTTGGAAATGGCTATCAGCAAGCAGCTAGAGCACTAGTTCTTGATTTACAGTGAAAATTTGACCCCAAAGTAAACACAAGGCCCTTTGTGTGACAGGAAGATGAAACATATGGTGAGCCTCGGGGTCTTGACTGTGGAGGAACACACACCCCTGTTAAGGACAAGGACCCTGGAGCCTGAGTGCTCAACCCCCACGTATGGTCATGTGCTAGCTACGCAGCTTTGGGCAGGTTACGTAAGTTTCTGTGCCTTACTTTCTCCATCTGTAAACTGGGATCAATAATAATGGTGGTTGTCCCTTGGTTCCAGGATCCTCAGGGATGCCCAAGTCCCTGCAGTCCATCCTCCGTATCTGTATCCATGGGCTCTGCGTGGGTGGATTCAACCAACCGCAGATATGGAACCCATGGATATGAGCGTGGCTGTAATTATACTATGATTTTTTAATAGGAATTAGAAGGCTTAATATGTGTAAAGCACTAAAAACATTGCTTGTTACATGATAAGCACTATGTAAATGTTTGCTACTAATTTGTTGTTGTTAAATATGGTGAAGATGAAAAGGAATCACTGAAATTTGTAAAACTCTTCTCAGAGAATCCTAGTACTCATGGGGAAATCACAAATATTTAAAAAGGAAAAAAAACAACCTAAAATTTTCCACTCAGTTTCCGTCATTTCTACTTCGTGACTGCATAATTAAGATTGTGATTATGACTGAATACTTTGCTTCACTCTTACTCTGAATGCAGTGTTAACAAAACAAAATCTACCTCCTTCAATGTTTTAGGTTTTCTGGATTAATGTTAATCCTATTCTCTAAGAAGAAATCTTCTCATCCAAATAATTAGGCCTTCACTGGCTATTAAGGTGGCGGGGTGACCATGTCAGTGCCATGGAGGAGTTACTCATTTTAACATCTTTCCACACTGGCCAAATCCTATTCTTGGGCCTGTGCTCTATAAAATCAATTCTTCAGTGAGGACTTCCTAACAAAGCCTCCCCTGCCGCAACACACACTCATACACACTCACACTCATGCTCACACAAACACTCACACACATGCACACACATTCACACTTCCTCCAAAGAAAACATGTGTGAAAATATTCACTGGTATAAAGGAGAGAGAATACCATCTCCTTTTTTACCTCACTGGATATTTTTAGGATTGTGATTACATGCAACAGTTATAAATTATAAAACCTGCAGAAGTAGTAACTGTGGCTATTAATTCTACATCCCAACAATTCAAGACTAAAATACAAAAGATGTCCCAGACAGTTTATGATTTATTGCCAAATAAATATTTATTAACAATCCCTGCCCTGGGGGTTCAGAAAAAAATAGGGCATTCCAGAATGATGTCATTAGGGCACACTTCTCAGAGTTTCAAGGAAGATATTCAGGGTGGTGGGGGAGTGAGTCATGAACAGGATCTAGACTGTGGAAGACCACATCTGGGTTCAGGGAATGGTGAATAAACCAGTGATCAGCACATCAAAGTCTTCAAATTTTTTACTTCACTCGTTCTAAATTCTTGGCTTACAAAAAATAATGCATTATTAAGTTTTAATGATTGCTTTGAAAGAGCATTTATAGTATTTGCTATTCTGCAGAATGTTTTATGATTTACGATTCTAATAACAGACAGTACTTGAACATGAAAGCTAATTTGTCCTATTATATAAATAGATTTCCACTGTGGGGAGCAGAGCAAGTGTTGGCCTAAAAATGTCTTCTGATTCCTTGCTCCAAACTTGACCTTCTAATTTGGAAAACAGACTTCACAGCATTTTGTATGGAAATTAATGAAGTCATTTTACAAAGCAGGGTATAGCAGAGAAATGTATTGATTTTGACAGAATACAAGGTTATTGCTTACAAATATAAAAATTGTTGTGATGTCTGGAGGTTTAGAGGTTAGGGGAAAGAATGTGAAGAATGTATATGTGTGTACCCATGTGGAAATATTTGTGTTCTCAGAAAATTGTGTAGAAAAACTGCAAGGTCCACTGTTCTCATAAGAAAGATGAGATAGGAAGGACCCCTCAGACACTTCTGGACCTTGTTCTGAGATACACAGACACTAGACAGGAAATGAAGGTTGTTAAAAACTCCACCTTTGACATGTCTGTAAAGAACAGCAAAATGGACTAGATCACCATTACTGGAAGCCACATTACATTCCCATCCATTAGATGATCTGCCTGTCTCCAATTTCATTCCTTTCTGATCCTTCCTTTGTAATATTGCTGGAGGGATCTTCACTCGACATAAATCTGATCATGTCACTCCCTGTCATATCACATAAAGTGACAGCTCTCCTTCCCTTCAGAATGTAATCAAAACTCCTTAGATCCATAAGCAAGGCTTTCCACCGTGTGTCTCCCACCAACTTTTTCAATTTCACCTCCCAACACCACCCAGTATGCACCATGCACTCAATCATAAAGCATTGCTTGCATTTCCTACGTAGCCTGTGATTTCCATCGGCACCTGCCACGCCTGCTTTTCGCCAGCTCACGATTTCTTATTTATCCTTCCATGTTCAGGTCTAGCAACGCTTCCTCTAAGAAGCTTTTTTGTGCAACACCACCACCAATCTAGTGTGCATGTGGGTGGTAAGAGTGCATGTGCAAGAGTGTGTATGAGGTGTGTGTACACACCCACACGCACACACACACGAGCTGTGTTTTACTCCCAAACACCCCAAGCCCATGGCTGCCTGTAGCATTTATCTTTCTAAATTATAATTACTCGATTCTCTATTTCTCAGCAGATCCTGAGTTACTCGAGTTTTTTTTTTATTTGCCCAAATAGTAAGCCCTCAAAAAATATTTCCCAAATACTTAACTGAATAACAGACTGACTAAAGAACTGCTAGTAATGGACTAGCAAATGAAGCCACTTAGCACAATGAAAATGCTTATGGGAGGAAGAACAAGGTTTTTAAATTCCTTATAAGTCTAAATGCAAAACATTAGCCCCCTGCCCCCTACCCCCTAAATAAAGAAGCTGATGTGTGTTGTGGTTCTTACCAAGGGTCTCATATTGTAGCACAATATTTCAATTATTTTATTTTATTTTATTTTTTTTGATTGTTGATTTTATTTTTTTATTTTTTTTTTACATGATGCTGAAAGTAGTTTTTATACATTTGCAAAGCATTATTGTCCTTTTTTTTTTTATATTATTATTCCAAGGTATTGTGAGGGTACAAACATTCTAGTTACACTCTATGTCTTTGCCTCACCTAAATGCAGGTTAAAGGCATGCCCTTCCCTCCCTTTAGTGCTCCCCGTGTCCTTTAGTTGTAGATTCGCCCCCCATCCCCCTAATCCAGGGAGAGTATTTCTGCCACGTGATCACCCTAGTGTTGATCAGTTAGTACCAATTTGATGGCGAGTACAAGTGGATCCCGTTCTTCTGCTCTTGTGGTGCCTCACTTTGGATGATGGGCTTAAGTTTAATCCAGGAAAGTATAAGAGGTGCTAGATCTTTCTGCA
Organism: Avahi laniger; assembly: GCA_963575035.1. Lineage (NCBI taxonomy): Eukaryota > Metazoa > Chordata > Mammalia > Primates > Indriidae > Avahi > Avahi laniger. The sequence continues at coordinate 28,186 of CAUYSK010020865.1, forward strand.
TCTTGATAGTGTTAGTGATACCATCTATAATTTGCTTAGACTTCTTTGGAAGACACATTATTGTCTAGATTATCTAAGAACTTTCTTCTTAGGCACTTCTTAAGAGTGTCTAAGGCCTCTCTTCAAATGGGTGAACACAATCAAAGAGGTGTAACAATATGTACAGAATAGAAAACCAGAATTCAGCAGGTCTGAAGGAACCAAGTTTGAGACCAAAAAAGTTGATTGGAACAGGTTGGGGCAGGAGGTGGGGCTTAAATTCCTGAACAAAGAATTGACAATGCCCTTGAGAGTATTTGGCCGTGTGTGACCATGGAAATGACATGGTGAAGACAGTACCTAAGTAATTTTGAGCAGTGTATATAAAATGTGTCTAACTAGTACAGACCCATGTCAACTTGATAAGGATATGAAACACAGTGATGTCATTGACAATGAAAAGAATACGTACAGCACATATTTCAAAGACAGCTGCAATGAGAGACTTGCTGTTAAATTGGAACTAACTGGTGAGCACACATGTGCACGGAGGGAAGTAAAGCTCAGTGGAAATCAAGCAGTGAGGGGAGATGGGAGGACACAGGGGATGGGTGAAAACTTACCTAATGACTGCAATGAACACCATCTGGGTGACGGGCACACTGATAGCCCCAACTCAAGCGTTACAAAACCAAAAACATTTGTATCCCCACAATATTTTAAAATAAAATAAATGAAAATAAAAAACATTTTTAAAAAACAGTTATACAATAGCTTATACCTGTGTATGTGTGTATATACATGATTTACACATTATGATAAAAATCTATAAAGTTGATATTGAGAGTAGATTTGTATGTTTTATACTATTATTTAAAATTTGTGATATGTTGAATAGAACAGAAAAATAAATAAATTTAATAGATAATATTTTCAAAGGACAACAGTTAAGACATAAAAAAATATATAACTTTTAAAATGGAATTGATTTTAGGCATGTTGAGTTTAAGAAAGGAAATTTTCAGAAGCGAATATGAGATTCATTGGGGAACAAAAGTAATAATATAGATTTGGGAATTAACTTTATAATACTTAAAAGCCTTAGGAAGAAAGAAGCCAATTATCCTTTAAATAAAAAAGAATAGTTAGTTTAATAAAAAAAATTAAGTTTTTGAGAAATAGCATTGTACGAAGTGAAATCAGTCTGAGTAAATATCATTTGACAGAACAGTACCAATGACAGTAGGTATACCATTGTAGAACATTTTTAAAAATATATAAACAAAGAAGAAGAAAAGCAGCCTTGAAATCACCACCAGCAGCAACAACTATTAACATTTGAACAAATTTATGTCACTTTTTATATATAATTGTGTGTAATTGATTCTATATTTTATGTTAAATTTGGTGTCTTCCTGGTTTTGCATAAACTTTTATGATGTCATTAAAAATTGTAAACATCATATGTTAATGACTGCCTTTATTGAATCCCATAGAGAAATGTGGTTAGGTCAGCTTTGGAATCAGTTTTGTTCAAATACTGGAATCACTATGAAATATTATGAACACTGCACAGAGCAACAGTGTCTATTATGATAAATTTTACAGCCTTGTCTGGAATTATGTATTTTGCCTATGCCTTTGTTTCCATATTTCTCCCTTAAGGACCCTGCTCATGTTTATTCATCCATATTTCTTTACAATTTTTTCTTCCTTACCTCCCTTCCTTCCTTCTTAAGAACTGCTTTTTTCAACTGGAGATTGAGAAAAAGGAAAATTTGGGAAAATCTCTGATAGGCTTGACTTCAGCACTAGCGTAGCATCCCTTTGTCATTCACAGTCTATTGTAGGCAAAAGGCCACTGAATGTATCATTCATAGACACCTCCGAACCCAGTCCAGTAACTGGCTCAGTGCTCCAGCCTCAGATAGTCCTCAACAGGATGTTGCCTATTTCTTGCCTGGAAATAAGAGCCAAATAACTTGGGGCATAGGTGGTGACGTCCCACTTTTATTTGACTCCTGTCCTACCCTGATCAGAACCTTTTGGCCCAGTGCTAATCTACTGGCTACCTCTTACTTCTGAAACTTTGCATAGGCTGCCACAGCCTCTTATAAATAGCCCATTCCATTGCTCTGCTAAATTAGGAAAAATTACCGGCAACTGGTTACTATGGTAAAGACCTATGTGAACAAAGTGCAAAGAGGCGAAAGCCAAAGAGTTCTCAAAAATTCCTGTTCTCTGAAAAGTAGCAAATCAAGATGTTGCTACTATCCAGAAGGTGCATTTCCCAAGTGATTTCAGCAGTACAAATTGAGTAAACACCAATTTTTGCTTATTATTATTATTTCTATTATCTTAGTAAATAATTTAGGAAAAGTTTGTTTTTTTTTTTTTTTGGAAGAAGTTGGGTAGGATGTGTGTGCATGTGCATGTGTTCGTGTGTGTGTGTGGCTGGAGGCCACGGGAAAGATTTTAGTTTAGAACAAAATTTGTGACTGTTTATCAAAATGATAGATGGAAAATAGAGAATAGCATGCTGCCTCCGATCATATGAAGGAGGGATAAGAGGATATTTTTTGACGCTTCTGCCAATAATTTATGGAATTAACTGACCAAACACCTATTTCATCTATAATTACGATGAGCTGCTGTGAAAATGTCAGAGTGAACCACAGTCTGCCCCTCCCACAAAAACTTTGTTTCCGACAGTTCCCATCCTGAACAGTTTCCTGCGATGTCTCCAGGGCTGGTATAACGTTAGCTTTAAAATATACATCATATTTAAAGATTCATTCGGCACATTTTTCTCTGCAGGAGTAAAGCTTAAAACAAATTACTGTGTTTCATATACAGCTTTGGCATTTATAGTAATTCACAGGCAAAGCTCAGGATATAAGTATGTACTTTGTTAAGTATTAATAATAGAGCTGAAATTCACCATCTAAATCTGTCGCTACCCATGGTGTCTATTTCTGAACTTTATTCAAGTCATTTTGTTTCACTTGGAATAGAGAGAAACTCTAAAATTTGGGAGATTTTAAAGTAACTTTTAAATATTTAATTTTAAAATTACAAACATAATTTTTCAATTTGAGCTTTAATCTTGAATCTTGTAATAAGTGGCCATAGCAAATTTGCTTAAGTTTTTGTGCTTAGTATAACAGCTAATGTTTGTGTTTTACTTAACATTCAAGGTTCTATGAAGTTTCATGTTAGCTGTCAACGATCTGTGTTCGGTGGACTTTCGTTAAGGTATTAAGGAAGTCAAAATTACCCCTCATGATGTCCTGAATTAAAAAAAAACATTCCAAATGTGCAAAACTAGAAATAGCAGTATAATGAACCCACATGTGCTCACTGCTAATTTTAAACAGTTATTAACTCTTGGCCAATCTTATTTAATCTACACTCCTTCCCACTTTCCCTCTCCCTTTGTATTATTTTGAAGCAAATATTCATATTACTTATGTATAAAAGAAAAAATTATTAAAGAAATTACCAAAAGTACTATGATTATGCTTTAAAATTATAATTTATTAGTGTCATTAAATATAAGAGGCTCAAATATCTATTTCATTTTACCCCCACTTATTTGTTTTAGTTAGGATTATGAGGTCAATACATTGAAATTGGTTAATGCAATTGATCTGTTTTAACCTAAATCTCCCCTCCTCCTTCTTTTTATTTTTCTTACTATTCGACTGTCGAGATAACAGGGTTATTTGATGGAATTTTCATGTCTAATTGCAATCTTCTGTCATTTCATGTGCTATGCTATCCTTTCCCTGCATGTTCTATAAAGTGGATGTTCAATTTAGATTGAACAGGTAGGAATTCCACATTCGAAAATATTCTTTCATAGATCTTATGGAATACCTATTTCAAGAAGAATCTATTTTCTGGTTGTTTCTGTTTTTGCAGCTATTAGTAAGTTTTCACTAAGGGTTACAAAACTATAATACTCTAATTCTATTAACACTTTTTTATAGCTGGAATACCACTATGAAGAGAAAATTTCCCTCATCAATTGTTTGGTTACCCTGAGATACAGTTCCTTTAGAAAGTCTAGATTATTGCTTGCTTTTTTCCTTTTATTTACAAGTTTTAAAAAATAAGTTATTTAAATGAGTTAGTTATATAGCATCCTTCATAAGTAATTGATTAGATTCTTTAAAAAAATATCGTGAACTCATAGATTTAAAAAAATCAATGAATTAGGCTTCCATTTAAAAAAATATAATAATATTAATAGAATGATAACAACAATAGTTTTAGATGAATGGTAGCATAGCATAAAAACTTTTTCTTTATAACTTTCTCCTCTTAGGAATATTTACTGAGGCTCACTCAATAGCAATGTAAGGCTAGTTATTACCCTTTAAATTTTTTTACAAATATGTATACTTCATTGTATATATATGTGATATTTTATTCATGATGGTTATTTCCCATTTTTTGTTATTGTAAATTATAATGGTCAAGTTGACAACCATTTGCATATATCTTTCAATTTTTTTTTCCCATGATATTTCCAGGATAAATTTCAGAAGAGAGATTTCTGGGTCAATGATTAAAGAATTTTCAATTTTGCTAGATACAGACAAATTCTCTTCCATAAGGGTTTTATCATTTTGCATTCCCACCAGCAAGATCTGAGTACTCCTTTGACCTCAACCTCAGAAAAAAACCTGTAACTTTTGGATTTTGACTAATTGTGGCGCTATCATACTCAAGTTGGTCTAAAGAAAAGCTGATTTTTTTTTGTTTATGCTATATTGTCTTCTCTTACACCAATTTATATTTTTTGTAATATAAATATGCATATAATTCTAATATTTCATGCAGCAAAACAAGTATGTGCTTCTCCATTTATTCCCACACATGACTGCATTTTATACTAAAGTAAATATGTAATTCTACTGACTTCTTTTTATGTATTTCACAACTATACCTGAATACATTAATTAAGTTCTTCCAAAAACCATTCCTAGGATAATATCTAATAGCTCAGTTATAGTTAAATCATGTCTATTGGATTCCTGGGTAGATGATCTGTTCTGATCAGTGTTACAAGTTTTGACCAAATTGCTTTTCAGGGTATTCCATTTTTCGGCTAAGAAGTTTACAAACACTGTTTCAGACAAAGAAAGCTTAGATAAAAGCTTAGATGACTGATATACAGCATTGAATTTCTCAGCTCTTTGTTGATTCACTAATATAATTTCTGAACATGACATATACTGCTTTCATTTATTGTCCTGAATTTTATTTTATTTTTTGTCTAAATCTAGTTATTTTTCCTTAAAGGGAATCATTGATTTGTTCTCCCTGATGCTGAATTTCAGACTCACAACCACCTGCAGTGATATGCTTGTAGTGACTGCAGAATCAGTCAGGAAAAGAAGGCTATTTTGAACTGTACATGCAACAATGACTTCTTTTCTCTTTTTCCAATCAAAGAAATACCGCAGCCTCCCTTCCACAGAAAGCAAACAAAAGCAATAGTTCATGAAAATGTTTATGAAATGGGGTGTAGAAACCAAACATAGTGACAGCCACGTAAACCTTTTAAATTTAAGTGCATTCATTTTAGAAGAAATAAAAATTAGCCCAAATTTCCAAAACATCTCAGATTCTGCCTGAACTTCATGAGAAGTTTTTGCAAATGAATATACTTTTATATTATCAAGGGATAAGTGAATGACGTTAATTTCTGCTTATTCAATATGAAACCAAGTATGACATATCAATTCCATTAAGTTCAGTTCAACAAATATTTACCCTTTCTACAATGCAAGAGGAGCTATATTAGGTGTTGTGAAGAATACGGAGACAAATGGGATTTCTCACTTCCGGGACATCCCTCTTTGTCAGGTTAACTCAATATCTCCTTTTGATCTTTCAGAGTGCTTTTAGACCATATCCTTTTACAGTTCATATTGAATTATTTCAGAGATTGTATTTGGGTCATTAGGTACTACTTTTTTGTGTATCTCTGAAAGGGAGCTACAGTATTTTAACTATTTAAAACACAGTTAAAAAATTTGGTGTCCAACCTATTCCTGTTTCTGTATGTAGTCCAGAGACAAAAATGAAGATGTGGTTACCAACACAACGTTAAGACAGAAACACAGGTTGTTAAACCAACTCCTGGCTCAAAAAGTCAGAGTGGTACCATGAGTAGTGCCAGGTCCTGGGATGCCACTGAGCCAATGAGACAGGCCATCAGGAAGAAGAGGACTTGGATGTAACTTATGGTACCTCTTTCTCTAAGGTAAATAAGAAGCACCAGTAATTTTTACAGTTTTCAGGGGATATTGGGAAGAAAATATCATAATTAAGCTCTCTTGAAATATAAGAAAGATGTACAACAAAAGCCTGGACTTCACCACCATACAGTACGTATCTGTAATGGAATTCAACTGTACCCTGCAAATCTATTAAAATTAAAATAAAGAGAAGAAAAAAATAATGTAATAGGTAGAACTGTTTTTATGTTTCTTTTTTAGTAAGCCAGTTTCCCTGCCTGCCATAAGCCTTTCCCATGTGAGAGGAACTGGGAAAGGAAAAATACAATGTAGATGAAATTGCACTTAGAGAGGAAAGAGTACTAAAATAAAAATCTACTCCTTCTGGCCTCAGAGAATTATGGGGACAAAAGAGAGCAGAAGTAAGAGACACATCTGGCTGAGATGTATGAGGCCCAATCTCATTCCTTTAAAATTAAGTCCTGGAGTGGAAAGGTATTTCAGATAATACAGGGGGGTACTGAAGCCAGAGAGACCTTGCCTCTTTTTTCTGTTTGGGACTCTCCTAGAGACAACTGGTAGCACATGATGGTGGTCTGGAATCAACCCTTGGTAGTCCTGTGGAGAGCAGAGAACTCCACAGAGAGTCCTGCAGTCAGATGGAGAGTACTTATTTAGCATTTTTGAGTTATCCTTGATTCTATTTGGTTATGAGACACCCAGAGTGTCCTCCCTGTTCCATATCAGGCGGAATTAATACAGGTAGCTGAGAGTCTGTGAGCATACCATGGATCAGAGCCAAGATGATCCACAAAGCCACACAGCAAAGGCTATGTGATAGGCTAAGTCTAGGGACCCTGTTGAACAGGAAAAGAATCCAAATATATATATGGAATGCCGGCAGGAGTACCAAGGCGGGGCCCAGGCAGACAGACAGCCTCACTGAGCTCCAACCAAGTTGATAGAGACAAAAGCTCTAAGTTATTCCAGGCAGAGGTTGAGCAGCAGGAACCAACATATTGTCCAAGAATGGGAACCTTAGCAACAGTGCTTCTGAAACCTCTGCCAGCACCCACACAAGAATCAGCACACAAGGCAAGGGGGATTCCTTTGCCCTAATGCGGTAAGGTCAAGTAAACTGCCTTTAATAAACCTAGATATCTTCTTATAGTGGAATGGTTGCAGAATGAAACATTATTTAGATGGATAAGAGTCTGAATTTTATTTAACTTTTTAAAAGAAGCTGAATTTTAAAAGAGCCTAAGGTATAAGGCAAACATTTTACTGTGATGGGAAAGTTTAATATTTATGTTTACCCTACTATTCAGCAGCATAGGAGCTACTCAGAAAGTAAAACCATTTGTAGATAAAAGATCTATTTTCTGTGCACATTTAAGTGCAGCATAAATAAATTTGTGACCCCATTAGAATTACATTATAGCTCTTTGTCATCAACTCCATATATACCAATGGGATATAAGTGACTTGGAGGCAGAAAGAGGTCTTATTCTTTTTAGTATCTGTTATGACTAGTATAATGCTTGGCATATACAAAATATTGAAACAATGTTTGTTAGATTGAAATGAATTTATTGCCACTAAAAGCATTTCCTTTCAAATCAAGGTTCCTGTGTGCTTTGGCTGAACAACCTTAGGCTATAATTCTAGTATTTTTCCAGAGGTTCTGAATTTTGAATGATTGATTGAAAGGCAATCTAAGCAGATACATAGCATGAGCAAAGACACAGAGATAAGAAACATGGAGTGTGTTTGCAAAATGGTGAGTTCTACAGTTTGGCTGATTCGTGATTATCATTGTCAGGATTAAATTTCATTAATATTGATAACAGTAACAATTTACTAAGCACTTTTACCACATGTATGCTACAGTGTTTTATAACTTACATTCTTTATTCAGTGAACACTCTTGTGACATGGTTAATGCTTTTGTATAAATCAGGTTCCAATTAGGAGGCAGAAATCACACAGTAATTTAAACAGGGAAAGTTAAACATAAAGAAATAGTGACTGTAATATGGGGTTGGCTAATAGAGGAGAAAAATCTCTAAAGAATTTAAAGTAGCAAATAGGGCTGTTCGATTTTTTCCTGCTGATTTTTCTGAGTTCTAAATAGATTCTGGTTATCAGCCCTCTGTCGGATTTGTAGCATGCAAAAATTTTCTCCCATTCTGTGGTTTGCGTGTTTGCTCTTGTGACAGTTTCTTTGGCTGTGCAGAAGCTTTTTAATTTGATTAGGTCCCATTTATTTATTTTTGTTGTTGCTGTAGTTGCTTTTGGGGTCTTCTTCATAAATTCTTTGCCTAGGCCAATGTCGAGAAAAGAATTTCCAACTTCTTCCTCTAGAGTTCTAATAGTTTCACTCCTTAGGTTTAGATCTGTGATCCAGCGTGAATTGATTTTTGTGAGAGGTGAGAGGTGTGGATCCAGATTCAGTCTTCTACATGTGGCTATCCAGTTTTC
>CAUYSK010020866.1:0-24835 GCA_963575035.1 Avahi laniger
CCGAGTAGCTGGGACTACAGGCATGCGCCACCATGCCCGGCTAATTTTTTCTATATATATTTTTAGCCGTCCAATTAATTTCTTTCTATTTTTGGTAGAGACGGGGTCTTGCTCTTGCTCAGGCTGATCTCAAACTCCTGAACTCAGAACGATCCGCCCGCCTCGGCCTCCCAGAGAGCTAGGATTACAGGCGTGAGCCACCGCGCCCGGCTGTTTTGAAAGTCTTTATATTTGAGGTGCCACTGTTGATATTGAGGAAATATTCCACTTCACAGACTCTGGAACCTGGCATGGCAGTTGAGGATGAAGCTGTGTGAATTTAAACTCGATGAAGACAGTTTTCTCCTTAGTGGCGTAAGGGCAATCCAGACTGAGGGGATACCCTTGAAAGACCAGGGGCATGAGTGCCAAGTGACGTTTTGAAGACGATCACACAGAATAGTGGAAATAGAAGAAACTCTGAAGTTTGAATTGTATCTGTGGTTTTCTAAACTGTATGGTCCTGAAGTAGGCTTTGGTTTATTTATTCATTTACTAATTTTTCTCCTAAGTGATCTACAAACAGTGAGCACTAAATATCGGCTTTATTGGCTCACTAGGATATAATCGTTTCTAGATTATGGATTTTTTTCACATATTGAAAATCGTCTGTGTATTCATTCATATATCCTTGTTGAGTTTTACCCTGTGATGGGCACTCTTTATTATAGTGCCTGATTTTCCTCCATCTCGTTTCAGTGAGATGGAGTCCTCACTGGTTCAACTTGGCCTATTACCCTCAGTTAGTTATAGGAAAAAGAATGATGGATTTAGATCTTGTCCATCTATGGAATCACGCCATTCACATCTCAGACCAAGTTTCCTCTTCCTCAAGTTGATTGGGGTAGCTCTCTAGAAGGAAGTGGTGGAGAATGTTGCCTTTACTTTTATAATAACAGGAAAGAATCATGATGCTGATTGCCTTTAGTTGCTTATAGTAAAATATTTAACTCACGAATGATTTAAATCATCCTCTTTAACGGTAGTTAAACACACTGATGTTATAGAGAGCTGCCAAACATAACTATTATCATATGACTGCTGAGAAGTTTTTGGACGGAAGTGCTAGTCAGAAGAGGGGCGCCCTATCCCTGAATGCTGAATGAGTGCTTGCCCGGGGTGTCCCCAGGAACAGGAGCTGACACAGGTGTTCAGCGCAGTTGCTTACTGCTTCCCATCAAGAAGGATGGGGGGTTCTTAGCGCTGCTTGTTTGTGGCACTCAGCATATTTGGCAAGCAGTCAGCCCTGGCTGTGGATTTCCCTGGGGAAAATAAAAGCCACAGGGAAGTCATCAGTGTGACCTTCTGCTGGGTAGTTGGCACAGAGTTGCACCACAGGAAAGCTTTCAGTTGTCATTTTCTGAACGGGTGGATATCAGGTGCCGATGGAGGCGCCCCATTCAAGGTGGAAGGTGGAGGAGGAAAAAAAAATATTGAGCAGAAGCTTACCAAACAATTCCCAGTCATGAAGCTTAACACCAACTGATCTGCTGATAAAAGGGATTGTTTTGGCGGGAGGGTGGTGGTTTTGGGGGTGTTTCTTTGGTTCTGTAAGCATAATTATAAGCTTTCCTATTTAAGTCTGACCCATCATATTGAAATGCTGTCACTAGTATCATTAGCAAGTAAAGTGTTGATAACATAGTCAAATGCACAGCAGAGTTCTGGCTCTTAAGTGTCTGGACTAACTCCCAATATTAGGAATAGGAGTCAAACTGCCATCACTTTTCCTGTGCTAACAGACGCCCTGCCATTAGCAGTCTGAAGGCAATTTTAATAAAATACATAGCCCTGCTGAGTTGGTCTCAAAAGATAAATAAGCAATGCAGAAAAGAAGCTTTTGTTTAAAAGTAATTATTTAAACTATGCATTACAGGTAATTTTCTTTTACCAGTAAGGCAAATGCTATCAGAATTTCAATAATGATTTGGTGGCACTTATCTAAATAATGTGATATTGTCATTTCTAAGAGTTAAAGCAGTGTGCTTATTTTTACTTATATACAAAATGAGGGCAAATTGGATCCAGGTATCATGTGCATGTGTTTTACAGTTGATATTACATTTTTGGGTGAACAGTGTTGTATTCTTGGACAGATTTATGGAAATGTAACAAGCTGGTGATAGAGTTCTGGGAACTGCAGACTTGACTTGCAAACACAGATTAGAACAGGAGGGCAAAGAACATCTTTTTATTTTTCCTTCGCTGTCAGAAAAGAAATCACATTTCAGTCTTTTAAAAGCTCTTTTAATAGGATGCTTGTACATAAACCATAGTCATAAGGGTATAATAAATGTGTGCATGTATCAGAGGAGCCCAGAGCTTTGTTTGCCAAAAGGTAAAAAGCTCAGAAAGGTTTTTAAGAGTCTATTTGGAAACCATTAAAACCACCACCTTTTCCTTCCTTCTGAGTCATGAAATACTTAAATTAATATAGAATTAGTTCTGGCCCTACTGTAGGCAGAGTGAGAACTCGCCTATATAAGTAGGATGCAGGGGGTGTCAGGGAGGCTTCTATTTCTCACTGCCATCCAGGGGAAAGTGAAGCAGTAAGATCTGTGGAATGAGAGAGACCTCAGTTCAAATCCCACTCACATTCCAACTCTTTTTCTCATGATCTGTCACCCTAAGCAAGTTATTTGTCCTCTTTGAGCCTTTGTTTGCTTATCTATAAAATGGGGATAATAATAAAGCCAGCCTTGTATGATTGTTGTGAGGATGAAATGGGACAACACGTGTAAGACACTTGGGGTGGTGTCTGGCACAAGGTAAGCACTCAGGAAATGTTCATTTTTGTTTTGATGAGCTACTAACAAAATTTAATCAGGGAAAATTGTATGTCAAACCTTGTACTAGGAGTTGGGAAAAATAGGTTGATTAATATATGATCTCTATTTCAAAACTAAAAAAGTCCAATGCAAAACAGGCATTTAAGCAGATAGCTCAAGTACTGTATACCACTTGTTGTAATATGGAAATGGATCTTGGGGACATAAAGGAGGCGGGGCTTAATCTTGGCCATGGGAAAAATTACCGCAAAATCTTCTTGATTTGTTAAGCTTTCAAAGAGAAGACACTAAGCTGTATAGTTTCATTTTGAGCTGTTATGATCAAAGCCAACTATTTTTTTTCCAAGAGTGATTTTTCCCCAGCTCCTTGTTCTTTCTGTTCTTCTTCCTTTACATGTGTGTAAACCTTCCCTTTAATTGTTAGCACCATGGTTAGGTGATATCCATAGGTGGCTAGAGGAGGTACACAATAAGTAACCACTCAAATGCTGCTCACTATCTTGCTAAAATGATTTGTGGGAGGGTTAAAAACACAGGCTTTATTTTCATACATTGCTGATAGGAATGTCAACTGGTACAAGCGTTTTGGAGAGGATGTTTGCATTATCTAACAAATCCAGGTGTATATGTGTAATCTTTAGACCCCAGATAATCCCACTTCTAGGACTTTATGCTGAAGACACACCTTCAACAATATGAAAATAATATGCCCAGGGTTATTCCTTGCAACATTTTTTATAATTGTGAAATATTAAAAACCACCTAAATGCTCATGCATAGGAAAGCAGTTGAATATACTGTGGCATCTCCACACTATCTGCACATCTCCTATGCAGCCATAAAAAGAATGAACAGAGTTAGAATGAATTCCAGGCTATATTGGTAAGTGAAAAAAAGCAGAGTGAAGAAAAACAGCATCTAGAATGGAAGAAAAATAAGAAAATATACATGTATCTGCTAATGGGGGCAAAAAATAGAAAGGGCAAACCTGAAACTCCTGAAACTGATTACCTCCCCAGGTTGGGCCCAGGGAATGGGCATGGACAGAATGAGAAGGCACAGGATAGGGTCGAAGGGGTTACTGGGAGTGAGGCTTATCTGAATGGACTTTTTTTTTTTTTTTTGTATAGTTCTGCTTTTTTGGAACTGTGCTGTTCCATATGCTCAAAAAATAAATAATTACTTAAAATAAATTAGGAGTGTTCAGGGAGCCCCATATAAAATACAGAAAATAGTAAATTTAACTGTATTCTTTTATATATATATATATATTCTTAACAATTATAAATGAAGGAAGTGGGGGAAAAAAGAGCTAATCTATGTAATTTTAACAAAGAGTATTTGGACTTTAGACTCTAAGATTTTAAAAAATTAACAGCAACAACAAAAAACCCTATTGTACTCCAATCAGAATATTTGTTTTTCACAAGATATGGGTTAATGATTCTGTTTTTCTCAGGAGTGAGACTTAACATTTCTAAAACTGCTTCAATAGTAACCTAGGATTGTGGATAACGAGAGCCATTTCCTCAAAGAGAAAGGAAGAGGGCTAGAATAAATCCTGTGGTGTTGGACTATAATCTGAGATATCAATAAGAAAAACATATATCACAGATATGCAGATATGCAAATAAAGAAATAGGGGTGTGTGTGTCCATTTATATGTTCCTAGCTCTATCTACTGAGAGAGCCTAGAAACACCCCAGTAGTGATGAGCACATTTGGAATCTAGATCTTGGTTTCTAAACACCATTCTCTAGCAAAAGAATCCTTGTGGAAATGGATGATTCTGGGGCTGGAGTCAGAAAAGTACATGCTAAGAGTCTGGAACGTCTCATGGTGCCAGGAAGTAAGGAAGGACTAAAAGATGATGGAAACATGTTGAAATAACATAGGAGCCAACTTGACATAGTTCTCAACTGCCAATTCTGGGGCATTTGAGAAAGAAAATAATGATAGGAATGGGTTATGCTCAATATAGTCCCTGATGTTATAAAAATTATTGAATAAATAAATAAATGGAGGAGAAAGGAAAGCTCCTTTTTAACAGTAAAATACTAATTAATACATGTAGATGGAATGATGGAAATAGAAATTACCATTTGGTAAACACCACAGTAATAATTATTTCATGTAAGAATCATCAAATGGATGTTAATTTTGTGGGTGAAAATATGATGATGAATGGGATATTTACATAGTGTCAAAGTAGCTCCTCTAAAATTACTTATTAATTATACAAAGGAAAGTAGTAACTTTACAGTGGAAAAACCTGGCAGACACCACCTAAAACAAATGATCAAAGTTAACATTACTAATAATGAGACACATCTGCATCATGTGCCTCTCATATGATTCACTGAGAAAGGCACAAAAAGTAATTTCTGTCATGTTCTTGCCAAAAATGCATAACGTGAATTTAATCGTGAAGAAATATCAGACAACCCAAAAGGAACATACTACAGAATAACCTGGTAGTGCTCTTAAGAAATGTGAAGATCATGAACAACAAAGACCGAGGAATTGTCCCACATGGAAAGAGATGAAGAAAAGATGGCAACTAAATATTAGCTCATGGTCCAAGAAAAAGACGTTAGTGGGACAATTGTTGACATTTGAATAAGGGCAGTAGATCAACTAATAATATTGTATCAATGCTAATTATTTTGGTTTTGATGATTGTATTGTGGTCCGGTAAGACGTTAGTATGTGTGGAAGCTGGGTGAAGAATATATGGGAACTTTTCATACTATTTTTGCAATTTGTTAGCACGTCTGAAATCATTTCAAAATGCAATACTAATTTGAAAAATAAAAAATTAAAATGCCTTAAATAAGAGGTATGTGTGTATTATCCATCCTTCTTTATTATCGTAAAGAAAAGAGTTTGTTTTCCACTGTAGGGTAATGTCACTAGACTAGGAAGGAAGGAAATATTGTAACAGACTGATAGGTTTGCAGCACTGTGACTCGGGTCTTATTCTGGTAACTGGCTCTGTCACACACTATGCAAGCCCTGAGGGTACTTACTGTACTTTTATATTTTGCTAGTCTATTGGCCAATAAAATAGGAATAATGACCTAGCAATATGGTTTCTAATTATTCACACCAATGGAGGAGAGCTGAGATTTTGAGTATGGAGCTCAAAAACAATAGTTTTAAGAAGCACTCAAGTGAAGATCAAGATTGAATGCCAATGAGGGACTAAATATATTCTAGTAGATGTAAAATTCCAGATTATAAAAATATTTCTATAGAGGGAAAGCAGAGTTAGAACATTAAGTTCCATGGACGTGTCTGAAGAGATCAGTAATCAAACAAAAACTGCAAAGGAAATAAGGGGCCCAGTGCACAGCACAGCCAGTCAGTCACTCAGTCTCCGAGGGCCTGTGTGATGTCAGAAACAAGGTCTGATGACTCACACCTCCCAAAGCTTGATGCCAGCGAGGTGGGGCTAGTACTCATTAATATTTTGTGGCAACGTTAAAGGACTAGGGTAAAGGATCAGTAGCAACTTAGACTTGCACAGAGATCTATGTACACCAATTTGTTTTCACGTACATTAATATTAAAATTTTTCATGTTCAAAATAGTTACAAGGTGTAGACAGAGAGATTGAATTCATTAACTACATTTCATAGGTTAGGAAACTCAGATCCAGAGCTTCTCAAATCATATAGCTAGTGGAGAAAGGACTTGTGTGCTAGACCAGGGTGTTCACTTGAGTTCAAGAACCTTCTACATCAGGCAACTCCCTAAAAGTACATGAAACTTTTGTGTATAAGACTATGCAGATGCATTTTTTTTTTCTTGAGGAAAAGATACAAATTAGTCGATTCTATCGGATTTTCGAGGGGTCTACAACTTAAAACAGAATAAAAATATCAATTTTCTTTCCACGTTAGTGCACAATATGGAGTGGAATTATTTTTGCCCGACTTGGGAATATATAACTCTTACAGTGCATGAACTCAAGAAGCATCAGTATCAACAGCATTTAACAGAGAGATTGTAGGACTTGCCCAGAATCACAAGAGTTAGTGCCAGAAATAAAACCAGAACTCCAGCTGCCGATAGTCAGGGAAGTGGTTTTCCTACTGACCATGTTATGAATTGTCTTTGGAGCAGAGAGTTCTCAGATAGATCCTCACTAACCAGGAAGACTGGAGGTCCAGTTCCTGGGTCTGGTACCAGTGGAGGAGGTCAGATCCAACGGAACTTCAAGCAACAACCAGAGTTCCGATGCTCCGCTGAGACATTGGTTCTGTGGTTTGCTTGAGAATCCTGGGGGTAGAGTTGGGGGCAATAGTAGAATTATCTTAAAGAAAATGTCTTTTAAATGTGACAAAAGCCTTGGGGTGAAAATTATGAATGTGTTTGTCTCGTCTGACACCTGTGACGGCTCCCAGAGTTTTAGCTTTCTGAATTACTCTGGGGCATTGGAGAAGCCTTGGAGAAGATCTTTCTGTCCAGGGGCATTATAACACCTTTGAAGAATACTTTGCATGATATCAAAGTCTCTATATGGCTTTCACCTTTGCCAAAAAGGTTACAGTATCTACAAAGACACCCAAATATTGTCCTTATCTGTGAGTGTGTGTATTGCCATGGCAAAATAGATCAAATAAAAAAATATTTAGCATTAAAATCAGAGTTCCTTAGCATTCATATTTTTTCTTAAATTTATAAATTTATATATAAATATTCATAAGTATATATATTTGACTTCCAAATTCAAGGTTTATGAAAGACTTAATATCAAGATGTGTTAGAAAGACTCTACAGAATTTAAAATTTAATCTAATCACTAATGATTGAGAAAGCAATACAGAATTTAAGAGCTGGATAATGCTTATGTAAGTCACTGATTTTGTAGGCAAGGAAGTGAAGCTCAGAGAGGTTAAATTTTGCATCATGTTACACAGTTAATAAGTGACAGAGCCAGAAAAAGTACCCAGATTTCCTGATTTCTAGCCCAGTTTTCTTTCCACTATGGCATGGTGCCTTATGACACATATGAGATTAGAGCAAAGTTATATTTGTTGAAATGCATGAGAAGTGTTGTGGGTCTTTGGATGATGTTTTGTGGAAGGAGTGGGGTCATTCAGTCTTTGATTTTTTTCCCCTATTTTATACTCTAAAATTAGTAAATGAATAATATCCTTTATCTACCTCAAATTAATAAGGTCCTACTGATTTCTTTTCAACAATCTGCCTAGGGTTTTAAAAATTGCCTTCTCTCAGAACAAATGCCTGCATATATTTGAGATTCTAGCTCTTGAGTTGCTAACCCACTAAATGACTAATCTGAGAAATCACCTCTCTTGTTAGGTGCACTGGATTGCAAATATCTTTTGATAATACTGCAGTGGCAGTGTAGGGATTTGCAACTGGCAGGCAGGAATTGAATTGCCATCATTTGGCTTTAGCAGGAGTTAGAGTCTTGTCTCCAACACAAGCATGAGCCAAGGTACTGTCTCCTTTTTTCTAATTTTAGTTGGAACCATTGGCACTGATCTTACCTAGACAGACTAGTGTTATTTCTACCCAGCACAATCTGCTGGGATGGGCTCTATTCCAAGCCATTCAGTTGAACTTCTCCCCCTGATTTACCAAACAGAGATATGATTGGATGTTGAGGTTAGAAGCTTTCACCCTTTTTGTTAGAAGTCATCCGTTCAGACATAGCGATTCTAAGTTTAATTGGTTCAATGTATGACTCAGAGAGAATTGGCTGTTATGACTGAAAATTGTAGCATGCTTTAATTGTGGGTCAGGAAGCAATTACTCCGACATTTTGGTGCTGGGACATAGATATTGATACGTTTAACTACCAGGGTGAGAGAAAAGGTGAGAGGTGATGCCTGCTTTTCAGCCTTCACCTATCTTATTCTGGAGCGGACGAGTTGTACAATCGTCCTGTGATGGTCTGTAATCATGGGCATCCATCCCTTCCGGTACCTCTCGTGACCTCAGACACAGTGGCCATGCGGTGGCTCACATCTGCGTTCCTTACCCAACACTTAGGGGCTCCTCGTCAGATTGCCAGTGCTCTCCCTCATCTAACTTTCATACCATTGGGATGGAAAGGGGGCACCCCAGCCTCTTGGACCTTGGTCATCTGTGCAGCCATGCCTGTCCTTTCTTCTCCCTGCTTCAGTTTGTCATGGGATGTCTGAAATGCTGCCGTCTCACTGAGTGCCATACCGGAAGCAGGCCACAAGCCCTCTTTTTGCTTGGAGCCTAAACATAAACAGGTTTTTATTATTTCCACCCTGCCACAACCTCTCTACTCTGGATTTTCCCTGTGGGTATTAAAGAGCAGTGCCCTCATATTAGTGTATAAGATCTCTTCTTCCTGGTGACCCTTTCTTTCCCTAAATCCAAAGTGCCAAAAACATTCAAAATCTTTTGGTATTACACATAAACAGTGATTTCCTGTATGTAAAAGCAGAGGAGTTTTTTTCTCTGGTTCCTTGTGACCCAAATGAGAAAGACTACACACGCACTGAAGAGGGTTAATGCATCAGGTTATTAGTTTATATATCACCATGCAGAGGTCTCAATGGTAAGTAGCAGTGACACAGACCCAGCCCTCGTGGGCTCACACTGAGTTCATGTGGAGTTTGTTGTTTTTTGTTAGCCTCCGAAACAATAGGTATAAGCATACCCACAAACAGCTCACCAATAGAGAGGACCAGATAAACAATTAGAGAGTATGTTTAAACTTTATGAAAAAGAGAACTTTGAAGTGGGTATTGCGTCCTGAAGATCTGGCTGAAACGTAGCAAATCATTATCCAAGTGGAAAAGAATGCCATAAAATTTAAGCCATTACTCCTTTGTCTCCCTCTTTTAAAAATATTTTTCTGTTCCCTTTTTGGACAGTGGTTGTGGTCTGTGTTCCCTGCATGCCACATCCTGTTGTTAACTTTTGTCCTGTTGTGAATGATGGACAAGCTCTCTTCTTATGGTATGAGTAGTACAGTAAGATTAACAGTAATAAATAATAATTATTAAATACTTAGATCGTGTTTATGTGTGCTAGATGGTATGTTGTTTAATTATCAGTTACCAGAGCGGCCCTTTTTTGGTGGGTATTGCTATTATCCTCATTTGACAGTTGAGCAAGTTCATGCAGAGAGAGAGTCCAAGGGGCCACTATGATGGTAAGTGGGTGGACCAGGATTTTATTTGACGCCGAGTCCCTACCACTTAGGAATTGTGTTTAGCTTCAGGTAACAGAAACCTGAGTGACAGGAGTTTGAACAAGATAAGAATCTGTCTTTCTTCCATAATACAAGTGGTTCAGATGCAGTCCAAGCCGGCTGTTCCACCATCTATCAGGGACCCAGACTCCGTCTAACCTTCTCTTCCTCACATTCTCATGCTAATGCTCACAAGAGGCTGGTAGGGCTCTAGCAGGCCGGCCCTAGCTCTTGCAGGAGAAGCACAAAGAGCCCAGAGCAGCAAGGCCAAGGCAGTCAGGGCTGTCCCCTTCTAAAGGGCTTTCACTGAATCCCAGTCTCCTCGCTCTTCCTTTCGCATCTCGTTGGTATAAAGCAGGGCTCTATTTATCAAGAAGAGGATAGGGAAAGGATGCAGGGTAACCAGTTAGCATTCTCTGCCACAGCTCTCACTCCTCCTGCACTACTGCTTTTCCAGTTTTAACGTAAGAATAGGGAGAGAGAATGCTGTTGCTGTTAATTTAAAATCATAAATTTTCCTTTGTCTGGCGTCTCCTCCATAGTTGTGCTTATTAAAATGCAGACACACCCAAACTTACACACATGAATACGTTTGTTTGTCTCTTGAATGGAAAGGTATCCATCCTCTAAGGGAATACTTTATATAGAATCTTCAACAAATATTTAGCACAGACCTGCTTTTAAAGGATATTAAATCAATCTGGAAACGAGGAACTGAGCATTACCCAAGTTTAGAGGAAATGTCAACTGAGCCCTGTCTCTACCTTCCAAAATGCTAATTGACAAGTGATTAGTTATTGGGAGAGCAGTGTTTTCCTATAGGATAGGCTGAGTTGTACATTTTCCTCTTCAAACCTGGTGAAACAAAAATTGCTAATCAGAACATTATCTGTAGGAAGCAGTATGTTTTCTTCAAGAGACTAAAATTCCATGAACTTATTTATTCTTTTGTATCCTAATGTTTGACTATAAACAAGAGAGGTACATTAAGTAGTGAGAGAGGATTGGTTGAAGACTGCAGTGAAACATAGACTGGTGGGATCATTATCAGATTGGTTCTCTCATCTCCCTTTTTTTGAGACAGGGTCTCACTCTGCTGCCAGAGCTAGTGTGCAGTGGCATTATCATAGGTCACTGTGGCTTCAAGCTCCTGGGCTCAAGTGATCCTCCTGTCTCAGCCTCCTGAATAGCTGGTACTACAGGCACACACCACCACACCCAACTAATTTTTAAATTTTTCATAGAGATGGTTGGTCTGGAATTCCTGGGCTCAAGCAATCCTCCCACCTGAGCCTCCCAAAGTGCTAAAATTGCAAGTGTGAGCCATCGCGCCAGGCCTGATTGACCCTTTTTAAATAAAAACTTACCTTTATCTTCTCTCCTGTCCCAATTTCCCTTTTAGAAATGCTGTCATGTATACAGGGTTTGTCCATAGAGTTTATGTCAGTAAAATACATTTCATGGGAATGATAATTCACAGGAATTCTAACTCAATGTTAGTTCAATGCTGTTCTCTTTTCATACACATTTACTGTTTTGTTATGTCATTGCAATGTGATTTATATATAATACTGCTTTGTTCACAAATCGATCTTCAACTGCTTTATGTATAAGAACCATGCACTTCAAAGCAGATAGCACAGAGCTAGGCACAAACCAAATAAATATTTATTAAAGGTTTTATATATGGAGAATATGTGCAATTAGGATGTTTCTTGGGAGTATTAGATTGCCCTTAATAAATCCTTAGCATTAGCATATTTTCTAATTAATTGAGGATGTAGGTTGGTTGAATATTTTTTAAGGAAGGATTTAATACACTCCTCAGATTCATAAAATTCTTAATGTTCTTGTCAAATTTGACTTAGCTTCACAAGTGGAGATTTGTGCAATCCGTGGATACAGACTAGAGAGGCAGTTTGGATCACATACGTCCAACTCTTCCTCTTTTATTTAGTAACTACTTTTGCTTCTGGTTAGGCTGGTATATTGAGGTCTTCTCTTTCCATTTTCAATGTTAAATTTGCCAAGGATTGTTATATATATAAAGGAAATATGTATGATAAAAATAGTATAAAAATCTCTTGCTCTAATTACATGATCATTTTATGTGAAAGGTTTGTTAGAGCCTAAATAAACTGAACAATTGTCTCAGTTTCCTCTTAGTTTGTAAAGTGAAAAATCATGACCTTAGAACATTACTAAGAATTTTTCAGCAACAGAAACTGAACTCAATTTTTTTTTAAATTGATGATTATGAACAATTTGGTGATTTCCAGAAATGTGAGTTTACTTGTTTAAAATAGATGACTTAGTATAGAATTTCATGTGATAATGTTTGTCATTAGTATTCATGATCTGATCCTATAAATATTTTTCTAGTGTTGTTTTTTGTGAAACAATTTATTTTAGACTGCAACTAGTAGATAATTGCTTTGTGTTGTAGGGAAAAGGATCACTTAATTTTTATAATCTCTCAAAACACAGTGTTGGAACCTGTACCATGCCCATTTCTAACGCCAGCCCTTCAGTGTAGCTTAATCTTGCCACCAAGCTGTCTAAGGAATCTCAGCCTTCCTTCCTAGTCTATGAACTACTACTGTAGTTGACAAAAGGGATTTCCAAAGGATAATCGTATTGATTAATTCAATTTCTGGGTCGAGCATAAGGTTGTAAATTGGAGATCACTCATAGAAATTGAATACAAAGGGAAAATCTTTTTAAGTCTTTTTTTTTTTTTCGGTGTATTGAATGATTTATGCTGAACTCCTAAAAGCTTTCCAACCTCACAGAGCTTCAATAAACTTCTAATGGAGTCCTGAATGCCAGCGCTATTTTTGTTGCTTGTACAGTAGGTGGGAAACCTTTAACTAATAGGATGAGTCTTTGTTTTATTCACATCGAAAAGCTCATGAACTAACATTTTAGAACTTGCTAATATTTTAATAAAAAGTTTTCTGGTGTGACATAATATACATATATTTATAAAGTTTTAAATACAGAGATACATTGTTCCCAAGTATAAGTATACATTTTAATATCAATACACTTAATCAAACCCAGTTTTTATGTATATAAATGCAGACATCTCCACATTGTATGTATGGGTTCCATATTTATATGTTAGCTGGTTGAGTATTTCATCAGATAATAGGCTCTCTAAATACAAAAGCTGTTTTATCCACTTTCTTTCACCTCCAACAGAGTATAATACAGTGCCCTTTACACAATGGATGCTAAATTAATGGTTGTAGGGAATGGTAACCAAAAGAATACACATTTAATCAGAGAAAAATGTACCATTTGATTTTGATACAGGTACATGGGAAAAATGTCACTTAAAGAAAATCCCTTTTATTGTCAATTAGAACTGTTTTATTCTTATCTAGTTAGATGGAAGCTAAGCTTTGCCACTTTTATATAGTTTTATTTATAATTGTGAACATGTAGAGCCACATGAGGCCATCAATCAGTAGGCGGATGAGGGCCCAACAGAATTATTTCTGTAGGTGGCCAATTTTTTTTCAATCAAGGACAGCTGAAAGGTCATGATTAAAACAGTGATTTTCCTGAAATTGTAAGTAACTGTTAGTGACTGTTTTGCACAAAGATGTCAAAACTACTTTTTCCTCTGAAAAAGAAAATTATAAGTTCTTGAAAAACGTTGGCAGTTTTCCAAATTTCACTTGCACTACTGTAATGTATTTTAATTATTACACTTGAGTCAGTTTCTTAAAAAATATAAAAGGCTAAAATAAGTTAGTGTGATAGTAAGCATACATAGATTAAACAATAGCCATATAGTGCCTCCGATAATGTGTATATTCATTACTCAATATTAGCCAAAGACCAGGATTTAATAATTTTTACTCAAGGAGAATGCAGAACATTAATTCATAATTCTTTATAGAGACCAGGAATGATATCACTATATATTTCTATTCTATTCTAAAATGTGGCAGTAATACTTGACATATTTAAGTAGTTTACTTCATGTAGACCTCTTTGCAAAGGCAGCCAAAGATGTTAAATGTTGCTAGCAATTTCTGTAGGTGGTCCTTTATTGTCTGAGTTAGGATTGACTCCAATCCCTGGGCGGTGGCGGGGAGGACTTACTGCTGGTTGTCATCATCTTTCAGATGAGATGTGGACATGGGGTCCTGACCATTTGTAGTCATTAAAGATTCCTCAGAACCTTTATAGCAAGAAGGATTTTAACCGCAGTGTCCTGGTCAGTTTCCAAATCGAGTAATTACATTCTGCCTCCTAATGTCTTCCCGCAAGTTCTGTTTTTGTTTATTTGTTTGTTTGGAGATTTTATTCTTGTCACTGTTTGGATATAAGGAACTGTAGTTTTTTTGTGTGTGCTGCTGCATCGGAGATGCATATAAAGGAACAAATGAAGAGAAATAATGGCAGGAGGAGCAACAGATATGGTGGCAGACATGCTATGTGGGATATGGTTCAAGCATACCTCTCTCCTTTACCTGGAGGAAGACACGGGGAGGCAGAGAAGATGAGTCACAGCTGCCAGGCATGGGGAGGGATCACAGGAGTCTATGCAGAGTGTGAATTCATCTAGAATTAAACACTGCTAAAGTTCTATTTGCAAGAATGTCATGGTTCATTTCCCTGTTAAATGTCAATCTTTTTTCCCCATTAATAAGCCCTTTAAATTTGGATTTGTAAGGCAGCAGATTATATCTCTGATTTTAAGAGCAATATTTTGATATATCATGATTTTGATGGCCATGTTTTGAATTAGTATATTTCACTCATGATCGTTTTTTGTAATCTACGGAGATAAAATTCTATCAAATCAACATTTATTTGGATGTCAACCATATTAAAAGAACTGCATTTGATGAATTGCTCTCACAGATACTTCATCTGGCACCCCCCCAAAAAAAACATAAAACACTGTACCAAGTATTTATCCTATTATATTCCTAGGATTGAAAATGATTTTTTTTTAGTTTTGTTGTTATTTTAGTTATTCAATAAGAAAAATGGTAAAACAAAATTCAAAGTAATTTAGTCCTAACCGAAGCATAAATTCATCCATTAATCTTTAAACCTCTCTTGTCAGCAGCATTACCTAGTAGGAAAAGCATAAACCCACGAGTCACAAGAGCTATTGTTTAATCCTACATTTACAAACTCTATCATTTCCAAATGAATAAGTTGCTTAGCTTCCCTGTCTCAGTTTTTTCATTGTGAATAGGAATGATTCTTAATATATTTAACTTAAACACCTAAACAGTTTTAACTAAAAAGTAGCAAATACTTTACCTTGTAAACGATAAACTACAATATAGTACTGTTCTCCCTAATAATTTGTCTTTCATCAGATTAGTTTTATATATAATCCTTAATTAGAAATTACTCTTCATAGCTTTCCTGGAATCTTGGCTTGAGATGAAACCTGTTCCGGGTTCTGTATGATGGAGCTTTCATCTTCTCAGCACAATATCACAGACCCTGAAATATTCTTTTCCGAATACTAGAAATTGGAAATTTTTTTTTTAACCATATCTGGGACACTTAAGTTAAACAAATGAAAGACTGTAATCCTTTCCTGCCATCCCTAGTTATCTGAAAATATCTATACCTGGCAGAATCAGGGCCCAGTTGTCTTTGGAACAATGGAAGGCTGGTAATCAAGTACCAGGGAAAATCGCCAGTAAGGAGTAGGATCTTAGCAACATGCAGAAGCTCATACAAGCATCAGGTGATTTCAGAGTAGGAAGATGTCTTGTCAGATAGGTGCTGAATATCTAGCTGTTGGCGGTAGTGGGTGTTCCAGGGAACAAGGGTGGAGTGCAGTGACCGGAAACTCTGTCCACATGTAGTGAACAAGGGGTCAAATGATAAACTGGCCTTGAGCACCAGGAAGACTTGGCAGACGCAGCACCCTATCCTAGGAGACTGCGTTCTCAACCAAGATTGAAAACCTGAGACAGAAGAACTGAGGCAAAAATTGTGGAAAGTAAGTGCAGACTCAGTAAAGGAGCAAAATACAAACATGAACTGATGGAAACTGCCAAAAAACAGGATCCTGGCTGCTGGAACTGTGAGGTCTGCCTGGCTTTGGGGCCGCACAATGAAGCCCTCCTACCAATATCATCCTCTTTGACTTCCTTGCTCTAAGATCTTCTGATAGCTACTTCTTATCTCACACACACGGCAGGGAAAGAGAGAATTTATATAAATTCTTGAGAACATGATCCTCATTCACTTCTCTCTCTCTCTCTCTCTCTTTTTTTTTTTTTGCACTTTTATTTCAACCCAAAGAAGGTTATTTCCTACTTTATTCGGTTCTGTTTTCTCCCAACCATTATCTTTCTCCGCTTGGAGTTTCTGTAATCTGTGTAAAAATGTTGTACCATAGTTCATTGATTTGAGACACATTTTAGTGCATTGTAACGTATGAGACTGAGATGCGTCTTAAATTGATGGTTTATCATAATTTAATTGCTGGAGTATTTTTTTTTCATGATACATAAAATATTGGGTTGTCCTCAGACCAATGACATCTAGGATGACATACAAAGCTTGTCTAAGAGTGTTGCTACCAACAATGGCTCCAAATACAATCTTAATCATAGAGACCAGAGAATGTCTACAGTGTCACATGGTGTCACTGACATTGTCACTGGGTCTTCATAGAAACTCAGAAGTTGGTAAAACCCCCAGTGTCTAAGCCACCTTTTCCCCATCTTGCCTCAATTCTTTTATATAGGAAAAGAGCAATCAGAGACGGCTTTCCAAAGGAGGAGACTTTCATACAGGTTTTTAAGAACTATTTTGTGTCTTCATAATAGAAATGCATTCATTGCATCTGGTATTTCCTTTCCCCTAATAGGATTTTTATCAGAGTTACAATAATCCCTGTCTTCTCCATCTAGATACATATATGTATGTGTCCAAATGTGACATCCTGGTATTTGGAAATAAAAACACAGCTCTCCTTTCTTTAGTGGATCCTATCCCAGTATAAGAAATTCTGGGTAATATTCACATGTTTTCACAAATCTACTTGATTTCCTGAAACTGAGGCCTAACTTTGTGTTCTCAGTGCTGACTATTTTGGTCACTATATCCTCCAAAATTTCTCGCTTTGTCTGAAAGAAGCACACTTTTGTGACTTGGACAATTGATAACACATGAAACTCTTTTATTTTTCTTATTGCCTACCTGAAAGGAAACAAACACTTGCAAAGTAATTATGTCACTACCTAGTTTCCTCTTTTGAATTGACATACTTTTCGTTCAGCCAGATAGGAGCTCCTCTTTCCCTATTGTAAGAGTTGTAAGGTATTGGTGAGCTTAATATTTGGAAGGTGTCTCAATATTGGAACTTATCTCAATATATCTTAATATTTGGACAATGTCTTGATTTTATAATTCTACAGAGCATATATACATAAAATTATTTACATCAAATTTTCCTTGGAAGAAAATAGGGCATAGGGCCAAGGAGAAAGAAAGTGCAATATGACTTTACTTGAAAAACGAAATGAGGGGACTGAGGATAAGAACTAGACTCTAATAGACTAAAAAAGAACAGCTATTTATGGAATTGTGGACTTTGATATACTGCTTTCCCCAGATACAAAGATCACATTTTTAAGGTGTATCAAACTTCCATTGAGGGAGAATTGAGTGTTAGAATGAGATTTCTTAGATGAGACATGAGAATACTTATGCTTACTTGGGGTGCTTGCTTGGACACTATCCACATATTCATGGTTGGTGCAATGTTAGGGTTATTTGAAATCACCTATCAACAGCACCTCCAAAAATAGTATGTATCCTGAATATCACTTACTGCTTGAATATGAGATAGAGCTCTCCTATTTAAGAAAAAGAATTCCACAGTTTCAAACTTATGAATTTAAAGGATAAATAAGGGCTTATTTAATATGGATGGATCCCTGGCTCTTAGACCTTTGAAGTACTGGAGAACAGGAAGGTTCCTGTTTGTTATGCTTTCATCAAATATTTCAGCATGGAGAGTCAGCAAGAGACTTTGGATGCTGAATGACTTTACTGTTAGAGGAGTTCAAGTTCTAAGAGCCGTCACAAAGTCCTGACTATTGAAGAAGTTTACAATAATTGCTAATGAGTGAGACACATATGGGGAAAAGCTATTGTAGCAAAAATGAGATGGGATATGGTACTTGGAGTGGACATTCAATTTAGGATTTCTATCCATGTAGATAATGTTTGCTAGTGGAATATATCTCACACATGATCACAGGGGCTAATGGGATATCATATCGCAACAAAACATTTTTGGAAATCACTTTCCCTGACTACGCATCTGCTTCATTAGATAATAGTATATGGGACATTGTCACTTCTCAACTGCTACACTTTGTTAATGTCTTACCTGGTTTTCCTACTCTTAGCCTCTTCTTACTATATAATCCATTGAACAGTACAAATGGATTAGTCTTCCTAAATCACAGTTCTGGTCAGATGGCTCCCTGAATGGCCTGCTGAATCACATCTAAACTTAGTAGGCTGTTATTCGAGACCCTGTGTGCTTTGGCATTTTCCTTGCTGCTATAGTCAACTGTGTTATTCATTATCCATTACCCATGCCTTGCATTTTTCTGCTGTTTTTTGATTTCTACTTGATTTCCTGATGATTTTTCCCTTGATTTGCCATTTCTCAAATTTCTACATACTAAATGTTAGCCACCCTTTAAGGCCCTGTTCAAATGTCTTCCTCTTTATAAAATCTTCACCCATTTTTTTTAGAAATAATGCCTTCTTTTTTCACTTTTAAGTATTGAATAAATATTTGTTGGTTTACTCATTTTGTTTCTTCATACAGACTATACGTAATAGATATATCATTTGCTATTACAAAGAATAAAAATATACTGGATAAACTGTTAACAATGCTGGGGTATAAATATCTCAAAGTATTGATTGTTCAGGGAGCTCTTGTCACTTGTGGATTTTTCAAAACTTTGCTTTTCCTCCTTTGTTCTCATGCTACCTAACTCTGGCTTTTTGCCTTATTCATTTAAATTCTAGCTTAGGAAGTGCACAAGAAGAAATGAAGCATTTGAATTACTTGAAAAGAGAAGAGAAGCATTCAGCCTTTGTTCACTCCCAGCTTTTGATCATAACTATAATTCTCTGTAAGCAATCCAATAAAACTTCCCATTGAGTTACACTTGTGTTTCCTTTGAGCTTGAATTTATAGCCTACCACCGGTAGATTAAAAATCCATTAAAATCTATAAGAACAGCAGAAGTTACATATTCCTTTTGCTGTAGTAAAGATTTTTCTAAAAGATTTTACATTAAAACTCTGTTGCTAAGTAGTGATATTAATAGGCCATTTTAAAGTCAAACTTGACTTGTCCTTAAGCCATGGAAGACTACACAAGGAATAGCTTCCCATATTCTATGAGATTGGATTTTGGACAGATGACTGAGACACAGTTGATTTTTTCTCATGTCAGAAAGACAATGCTAGATTCCATTAACAAACAGCAGACAGGCTCAAGGATAAGTGGTAATGAGGATGATAGTTGGCAAAGAGCATGCTAGGAAGAGGTGATAATAGATTCAGAGACAGAGTGCTCAAGTAATTGTCCTATAGATGGGAGAAAAATGAAACTGAAGAAAAGGTGAGAGGTCAGGGACAGAGATGTAAATTTAAACTAATATATAGATAAATGGGAACAAAAAAAATCACAATGACCAACTTTATAAAAACACTCATACAAAGTGCAAGTATGAAGAAAATGTATTTCTGTCTGTGCCTTTTCGAACTGATGCTTTTTCTTGATGTGAATACTCTTTGCTATAAACTAACTTGCTCTCAGCATCTTACAGTTTTGCAGATATTTAAAAATTAAATTTAAAATTGAGATTAAGAGATATCACATTTGTAGCTCAGAAGGCAGCAGACGTCAGTGGGTTAGAATGAAGCTTTGCCTGTTGTTTTCCCGGGTGATTTGCCACCACCAAGTCTGAGGTCAATCGATTATACTAATAAAAGATGATACTGTTAAGTATTTCCGATGGAGTTGTCTTTCTACTGGATCTGATACTCAAATGCTTCTGAGCTCCCCAAAGTAAAAGCCCTGGATGTAATATCCTTGAGAGGGGTTGATGTGCTCCCACGTTTTTCTGTCTCAATGGCAGAAATCCTTGTGATCACATGAAATTGATTTGGAATCTTCCCCCTTCCCTTCTTCCTGATGGTCCTATCTGTTTCCAAGTTCTGATGGTTCGACTAACCAGAATTTCTTTTGACATTTTCATCTACTTTTCCTTTTTTACAATATGTTTTATCATATTTTCTTTTTAACAAAAGCCTCTCTTGTTCATTAGAGAAATGCTAGGGTAAAAAAAGCCAAAAGAAGAAAATAATTTTAAAAATACAATTCTAATTCTGCCAACCAAAGAAGATGATTAGTAAGATTTTGACATAAAGTCTTCCATTTGAAAAGATAAGTTTGTATAGTAGTCAAGATATAAGATTTATTAATGATATGTATATTTTTAGTATAAACTGAGTCATAGTGTAATGTTTTTACATCCTAATTTTTGCTTAAGGGCATGAACAGCTTTTCATATAGTTTAATATTCTTTATGTCTTATTTTAATGACTGCATAGTGCTCTGTATTTTACTATATATATACAGAGTTAATGCATCCAATCCCTTGTTTTGTGGCAATTACTTTTGGTTTCTCTCTTCCGCTTTCTATCTTCATTGCCATTCCTGGGACTAAAGCTCTCATGATACCTCACTTGACTGTTTATTTCAATATTGGTCAAACGATTGCTGTGTCTAGTGAACCGTCGGGTCCCTCTAGAATAAGTTAAACAACAAATACAAAAGAAAAACAACTATTAAGATTGTGGCCTGTACAAAGGCTTTTATGACTTTCAATTTTCTTCAGAACAAAATTCCCATTTCTTAGTATTCATGTAGGTTCTTCCCTAGTTTAGTCATGGCCTAACCATTGAACCTGTATTCGCTCACCTCACTTTTCATGATTCTCTAAATACTTGGCTACCTTACTGTCTTTGCTGGTGTTGTTTTTTTTTTTTTTCTGTTTCGCTTTGTTTTTTTGGCCGATAATGCCTTTTATGTTTGTTTCTTCCTGGTAATATCCCACTCATTCTTAAAAGTTACACTCGAATTAACCTCCCTGATTATTTTATTGTAACTGATTCTCCCAATCAAATTAATTGCTTCCTCTATCCCCCCCAATAACATTTTGTTGTTGCCTTTCTTCTGTTACCTAGTTGAGAGCACAGGATAAGAAGCAGCACATTCTGTAGACTTTGGGCTGTTACAATCCTAGGTGTGAAGCCAACATTCATCTTCTATAATTTCTCCATGTTAGTTTTATCATTCGTCATTCAACAGATATTATTAAGTATCTCCCATTGGCTAGACCCTGTGTAGAGCTCTGGGATACAATGGCAAACAAATAATATTAATAATCAATATTTATTATGGAAGGCCTGTGTACCAGGCACCGTTCCAAATGTTTTGCACGCGTGAACTCATTTAATCCTCACAACACGTTCGATTACTAACCCCTTTTTATGGCTGAGGAAATTATGGAGCCAAGAAGTTAGGCATTTGTGAAAGTCACACAGGTAGTAAGTAGCAAAACAGAGATTCAAACCCAGGTGGGCCTAATTCTAAAATCTGGTTTCATAGCTGATATGCTTTATTGCCTCCTAAAGCAAACAAAATCAGACACAGTCTCTCCTTTCTGGAACTTTCAGGCTAATGGGGGAAACAGGCATCAAATAAATAGTGACACAAACAAATATACAATTACAGTATGTTGCTATGAAGAGGAAGTGTACAGCACTGTGAGAATCAACAATGGACTTTACATAGTTTGGGGACCTAATTTTTGTTTCTAACTTCCTTTCTAACAATGTGCCATTTGAGCTGAGCCGAGAGCTGAAGGAAAAGAAGGAGTGGACCTAGTAAGGAAAGGAGGAAATAACGCCCCCAGGTGCAGGAAACTGTGCCAAAGCTCTGTGGTCAGAGGGAGTATGATGTATGGAGCTGCCTCAGAACAGAGCAGGTGACTGGAGTGGAGCTGAGCTTGCAGACAGGTGGGACCCGTGTAGGCCATGTTAAGTGTTATCTATTCTAGAAGCAATGGGAAGTGATTAAATATATTTAAGGAGGGGATTTCATGGGCATATTTTTATTTTGTAAAGATTCTTCTGGCTGCAGCACAGAGAAGTGAAGATGGTAATCCCCATGTAGGAGTAAGTGAGATAATGTATTTGGAAGTGTCCAGCGCAGTGTCAGGCCTGCAGTGGGCACTTAATCAATGCTGATGTCCTTCTTTATTCATTATTTTATTCACCAGGTCTAATACACTGCTCTGCAAACAGTAGCAAAAAAAATAACTACTTGTTGATTGACTGAGTCAATTAATAAATCATTATAGAGATTTTTTTTTGAAGATTTCCTAAAACTCAGAATTTCATGCTTCACGGGATAGTCTATTAAACAGCTCTACGCGTGAGAATATATTTTCTCATGTTGAGCCAAAAATTTGATCTCTTATAATTCGATTTAATTTTGCCTTCTGGACCTGGAAACAGTAAGTATAAATCCTGTTCTGTGATAATCCTTCAAATGATTGAAGGTGGTTATTTCAAATATTTCTGTTCCAGATGCTTCAGCCACGTAATGTATCACCTAGACGCTGCCCCATTCTGGATGCCATCTGAGGACCTGTTCTTTCTTTAGCTGTAGCTCTCAGAATCAAAACATTGCATGTATGCCACTAAGTGCAGAAATGGTGAGGCTATTAGCATCTTCATTTGGGGTGACTGTCCTAAATTAACACATCTCAAAATGACATTAACTATTTTGAAAGTACCATAACATGTTTATTCATGTTGAATTCACAGTCTACCAAAACCTTATTTGAACTACTTGAAACTGTTTTTCTTTTATCCCATGCTTGTGCCATGGATGGCTTGAACTTATTATGGCAGCTTTACATTGATCGATATTATTTAACTTTAATCATCTTGGTTGAAATCTTTTCGAATGGTAGTTCCATCATCTAGTGTAATGGTTATTTCTCTAAAATTTTTATTTTGCGTAATTTCAAAAACACTTTTATAATACAACTTTAGTTTTTTTGTTGGTAATGCTAGCAAATAAGATAAACAAAGTTAGAGCTCTTATTTGACTAAAGATTTCTTTCTGGTTAACACTGACTTTGCCAGATGTCATTTGATTAGCTATAAGTCTATCTAATTGTATATTTATCTAGCCTATAATTTTTCATCTTATTTTTAAAGGCCCTGCTGAAAATCAGAATCAAATATAAGGCATTTACTGACTGTCTGGTTTAATTAAACCTTTTGAACAAAGGCAAGACAGATAGCATGGAATTACATACTGTTAGTAAAGTAAACACCAACAGAAATGCATAATGAATGGTTACTCTGTGTCAGGCACTTTTCTGTGTGTTTACATTCATCAGTTCAACTAACTCTCACCAAAAGAAAACAGTGAGGTAGGTACTATCAATATCTACATTTCACAGATGAGGAAATTGAGGCAAAGAAGTTAAATCACTTGCCAAGTTCATACAGTGAGAAAGCAGTAGAGTCAGGACTAAACCTTCGCTGTTTGGCTCCAGATTCTGTGCTCAAAACATGTTGACTGAACAATCATGGCTTTTTATGTGCTATAGAAAAACAAATCAAAACAGTGAAACGATGTGGCACTTTCAGTAAGAATTATTTGGAAAATTTTTTCCAGATAAAAAAATTATTTGGAAAACTTAGAATTTCTCTAATGTTCCATACATTTAGGACTTTTCCAATATACTGCTTTAAATATAAAATAATTGATACATCATATATTTAAAATGACTTGCTGGGTATCTACTATCCGGTGAGAACAGTATCACCATAGTTGAGGAAACTCTGAGTCAGATGAGCTTCGTTCTGTTCCTTATGGTGCCCTGGCAACACAATAGCAAATGAACAATAAACTTAGCTGTGGGGAAAAATAGGGAAACCTTTGCAGTCATTCATGGAATACAAAAAGCACATGCATACTGATTATGGTGTCTTCATGCTTGCATACTATTTTCAGTATGTTTTTTTAAAATTGTGGCAACATCAGATGTTTGTTAAATGGAAAGAGAATGAGGTTTTTAAAAGATATTTCCAATAGTGGAATAGTATGTGTTACATTATTAAATATGAAATGTCTGATTTTGAATCAAAAGTGTAGTTTATTATATCTCAAAACAAGAAGCAGTACAATTAATCAAAGCATGCACCTAAACTATAGATGCAGTGTTGCTATCTTAACAGTAGCTTGTTTATGCCAGCAGCGAACACGCCTGGTCAGCAAGTGGCGAGGAAATTGCAAAAAATGTTTGCATGTTGAGGATTGAATATTTTTCCTTGCAAGAAGTGATCCAAAGCCTAGAAGAAGTGGTAGTCAGTTGGTGCAAGGTCTGGTGAATCCAGGGGATGACAGAGAGTTTCCAAGTCCAGCTGCTGTAGTTTGAGCAGTATTTGTGCAACATGTTCAAGCATTATCTTACAAGAGAATCGGCCTGTCTCTATTGCCCAGTCTCGGCTGCTTAATCACAAGCATCCTCATCATTTTGTTCAGTTGGTTGCAGGAGAAACACACTGTAATCGACTGACCAGGTTTCATGTAGCTGTAGTGGATAATAGCGCTGGACCACCAAATAGACACCATTAGCTTTTTTTTGGTGAATATTTGGTTTTGGACTGTGTTTTGGCA
>CAUYSK010020867.1:0-77696 GCA_963575035.1 Avahi laniger
TGGTGTAAATTCCAGTCTGGGCCTGAAGGGGAGAGGATACTGACAGCCCAGCTCAAGACTGTCACACAGAGAGAGCAAATCTCTCTTGCTCAGTGTTTTGTTCTATTCAGGCTTTTGATGCTTTGGATGAATTGCACCCACATTTGGAAGGGCAATCTGCTTTATTGGGTCTACTGATTCAAATGTTAACCTCATCTAGAAACACCCTCACAGTCATGTCCAGAATAATGTTTAACCAAAAATCTGGGGATCCTAAGGCCCAGTCAAGTTGAAACATAAAACTGCACCACCAGAGAAGAGCCAGTGTTGCAGTTCAAGTTTGAAGGCCTTTAGGCCGAAGACCAGGAAATTTTTATATTGCAATTCAGTATTTAATGTCAATGATTGGTTGTTTGTTGCTAGCATATGGATATACAATTACTTTTTGTATATTGATCTTGTATTCTATAGACTTGCTTAACTCGCTTATTAGTTTCAGTAGCATTTTGTAGATTCCTTACTTTCTATGTATATATAGGACTTTCTACATATATAATCATGTCATCTGTAAATTAAGGCAGTTGGCTTCTTCCTTTCAAATTTGAATGCTTTTTAATTCTTTTTCATATCTTATTGCATTGGCTAGAATCTCCAGCACAATGTTTAACAGTGAGATCAGACGTTCTTTTCTTATTGCTGATCTTAGAAGGAAAGCATACAGCCTTTCAAAAATAAGAATTATGTTGTCTGTAGGTAAATGTCCTTTTTCAGGTTGAGGCTATTTCCTTCTATTCCTAGTTTGCTGGAAGTTTTTCATCAGTAATGGATGTTGGATCTTTCATATGACTTCCCACATATATTGAGATGATCATATGGCTTTTTTCCTGGTTATTAGAATAAAATGGTGAATGATATTGTTTAATTTTTGTATGTTAACCCAATACTGCAAGCCTGATGTACTTGACAACAATGTAATAACATTTTCATGTATTTTTAAATTTGATTTGCTAAAAATATTTCAGGGAATTTGGAATTTATATTTTTGTAATATACTGGTTTATAGTTTTCTTTTAAAGTCTTTGGGCTCATAGACTAAGTTGGCAAGTTTTCTCTCTTTTTCAATTTTCTAGATGGGTTTTTGCAAAATTATTGTTATTTCTTCCTTTAATGTATAGTAGAAATCAACAAGAGAGCCATATATGACTAGAGCTTGCTTTGTGGGAATGTTTTAAACTGCAAGTTAAATTATTTATTTATGTGTGTGTATGTGTGTGTGTGTGTGTGTGTGTGTGTATGAATACTTATATTATCTATTTATTCTTGAGTGGGCTTTTGAAGTTTACCTTTTAAGAAATCTGTCCATTTTATCCAAATTGTCAAATTCATTGGTATCAAATGAGTTATGAAATTTCCTTTTACCCTTTAATATCTATAAGAACTGTGGTAATGTCACTCTTCTCATTGCTGATACTCTTAATTTTGTGTCTTCTCTCTTTTATTGATCTATTCAAAAAAGCAGATTTTTGTTTTATAGATTTTTCTAATTTTTTGTTTTCTATTTCATTTATCCCCACTCTGGTCTATATCATTTTCTTTCTTATGCTTACTTAAGTTTAAGTTGTACTTCTTTTTTTACTTTTTTAAGGTGGAAGCACCATTTGGGGTATAGTTAAGTTTCCTGGAGAAAACTTTTTCCCTTTTAAAATTTCCTTTAAGCATTTTTAGGCAGAAACAGAGTAGCCTTTAGTCTAGGGCTGATTTTTTCACACTGCCAAGGCAATAGGCAATACTGTTTTGAATGTTTTAACTGATGCCTTTGAATTATAAAGGTTTCTTCTCTGGCTGGTGGGAACTCAAACTGTTCCCTGGGTAAGCCCTGGATTTTGTGCCCCTGCTCCTTTCAGATAGTTCTTTCCCCAGCACCTAATAGCTTTATCCTATGTGTGCACTGAGCAGCTCTCAGCTGAAGGCTTGAAAGAACCTTCTGAATATCTTTGAATATTGACTCTCTGAATCTCAGCAGCTACATCCTCTTTAGCACTCTACCCTGTGAACTCTAGCTACAGTGGCTTCCTCAGACCCTCAAATTCTTCTTCTTCAATAAGGGTGGTTACTTGGCTCTGCTCGTGTCATACTTTATTCCTTTATTAGAGTCTGGGAACTCTTTAAGAAGTAATCTGGGGAAATCCTCTTTCCCCATCTCTTAGGGATCATTATCCTATGCTGCTTCATTTCCCATATCTGAAACAATATTGTTTTACATATTTTGTCCAGCTAATTGGTTATTCCAGGATGAATTCACTCCTTGTTACTATATCTTGGTCATTCTGTGTCTGTTTTTGTTCATTTTCATATCTTCAGCATTACCTGGCACATATTAGATGTTAAATTGTGACTGGCTGACAGATTGAATTAATTAATTCAATTAATTAATAAAATGGATAAACTACTGTATGTCCTAAACCCATCACACTCTCTGTCATCTGTTTCATAGAAATTCTTCTTCTGTGTATTCACCAAGATAACCTCATTTGTCCTTCAGGGATCACCTCAGGAGCCTTTAAACACCCAAACTGAATAAATCTCCTTCATATGTGCTCACATAGTATCCTCTTCATAAATTTGTCATAACAGTCATCACAGTTTATTTTTTCTGTATCCCACACTAGATTTTTCTTTTTTAAAAAGGAAGAGATTGAATCTTGCTGCTTTTCTTTTAATTCTAAAATCAAATTTTTGCTTCTAGTAATCACTGACTTGGTAATTCAGACTAACTCTTTAGCTGAGACCAACTAGAAAACTGAAAAAAATAAATGAAAGCATATGATTGAAGGTATTATTGAGCTGAAAATTATACTGAAGAATTACCAGTCAGTATCCAAGGGAGAATAGAGATCAGTCAAAGTGAGATCTATTTAATGAACACTTTTGTCCTATGAGCATTTCCTATTCCTGAAAAAGTAGGTAAGAGTCTAAGAAGTCAAAATATTTTATTGACAGTCTCATTAGGCTAGGAAGAAAAGGGATTGGAGTACAGAGGTTGATAAGGAGTGCATCACTGGTGAGCCACACCCTAGAAGTAAGGATTAAGTAGAAGTAAGCAGGCTTCAGAAAAATCAGATTTGAGCTTGAAATCATCTCAATTGAGATATTGGGTTGAGGTAATATAATACTGCTAATGATCCCAGGTAGGTGGCAGAAGCAGAAGTAAGTTTACTCTTGAGGAAAATCAATACTGCTTTCTCAGTAATAGATAAAATGAGCAAATAAGAATTGAATGACACAGTCAACCAACTGAATCTAATTAATATTTATAGAACACTCACCCAGTAAAAGAAGAATATTCATTTTTCAAGTGCCCATGAAACATTCATCAGGATAGACCATATTCAAGATTATAAATTAAAAATAACAAATTAAAAAAAATTCAAATCATACAAAGAATATTCTCAGATCATAATAAATTAACTAGAAATCAACAATACCAGGACAACAGGAAAATCTCCAAATATTTGGAAATTTAAAAATACCCTTCTGAATAATCCAGGAGTCAAAAGGGGATAACTTGGAATGATGTCAGCAAGATGGAAGACTAAGAGGTCACAACTCTCATTTCCCCAGAAAAACAATGATTAAACAACTACCTACTTACCAAAATATCTCTGAGAGAGCTCTGAGGTACAACAAAAAAGCTGCAAAAACTCAAGGAGGCACAAAAACTGAGCATGGCCCCATAAAAGAGCATAGGAAGCATTTTATTTGTGTTACCCCATCCCCCACTTCAGCACAGCTCAGCACCAAGAAAGATTCCCTTATCCATGCTCTCCCCCAATGAGGGAAAAGAAGAACAGGAGGACCTCAGCAGCCTTCCCCACCAATGATTCTAGAATCCCTCACCACCACTGTGGATACCCACAGCTTTTGCCACCAAGGACCCCCATAGTCTTTGCTGATACTGATCCCAGCTGATGGAATTGCCCAAAGTCCACACCACTGTCTCCCTCCAGGGCACTTCACTTCACTCAGGGTCACCGTGCCCCTCCACTTCCACCCCCATATCCATGGGGCTGAATCTCCTGTACACATACCCTGACCACAGAACCAAGTAGATTCCCTCAGCTGTGATCCTCCCTTTGGGGAGAAAATGGCAGTAAGAGGACCCCATGAATCTTCATGACAGAGGATCTCAGCAGCACTCATCACCACTTTAGATACCTGCGGCCTGGCCAAAAGGACTCTCACATTCCTCATGACACTGACCTCAGCTGGCAAATCTGATCAGAGTCTATACCACCACACACCCCCCAGAAAAGGAGCTGATATTTCAAACCCTCACCCCCAGAACCAAAGCTGCCACACCTCACCCAGCTCGTGCTCTCACACCCATACATAGATGAATCTCTTCTCCCACCAAAGCCATTCCATAAAATCTGGAACAGAGACTGCTCCTTCAAATGCATAGACATCTATGCAAGGCTACAAAAAAACACAAAAATCAAGGAAACATGATACTACCAAAAGAATACAATACTTTTCAATAACCAACTTTAAAGAAATAGACACCTAAAAATTGCCTGACAAAGAATTGAAAATAATTGTTTTTTAAAAATTTGACAAGGTAGGCCGGGCGCAGTGGCTCATGCCTGTAATCCTAGCACTCTGGGAGGCCGAGGCGGGCGGATTGTTTGAGTTCAGGAGTTCAAAATCAGCCTGAGCAAGAGCAAGACCACATCTCTACTAAAAATACAAAGAAATTAATCGTACAACTAAAAGTATATAGAAAAAATTAGCCGGGCATGGTGGCACATGCCTGTAGTCCCAGTTATTTGGGAGGCTGAGACAGAAGGATCACTTGAGCCCAGAAGTTTGAGGTTGCTGTGAGCTAAGCTGACACCACGGCACTCTAGCCCAGGCAAAAGAGTGAGACTCTGTCTCGAAAAAAAAAAAAATTGGCAAGGTAAAAGAGAACACAGACAACTCATGAAAATTTTTTTTAAAATACATGAACAAAATGAAAAGTTCAACAAAGAGATACTAATCATAAAAAGGAATGAAACAGAAATTCTGGAGCTTAGGTATACAATGAATGAAATGAAAGATGCAATAGAAACCCTCAACAGCAGACTCGATCAAGCAGAAGAAAGAATCTGCAATCTCAAAATTAAGAAGATGCTGTCACTTCTAGTTGCCAAGTCAAACCCTTTTGAAAGAAAAGCATGCACAGAACCAAGCACAACAAAATTTTCTTTCCCAGAACTAGCACTTCCTTCTGAGACTGCAGATAGACATAGACTGTCTAGGGACCCCAGTACCCTCTGTTGAAGTCCAGATCTCACCAATACAGCCTCTTTGGAGTAAGGGGGTCTGGATGCAAAGCCAGTGCAGAGTCCTAAAGATCCTAGCTAGCTGACCCATAACAGCCAAAAGAAAACAACTATGACATGGCAGATGGGAACGAACTGAGAGAATACTTATATTTTGAAATGAATGAAACTGAGCAATGAAATTTGAATAAGATCAACTACTTTAGCTAGTAGGCTAACTGATAAATACTGTCAAACAAACTTGCATTTGAAATGGGCCAGCATCTGGGCCATGAGAACATGAAGGAGAAGGTCCCCTGAATGTGCCCCCAGCCCCTGGATCTGCCCTCACCTCTTGCCACTTCTGAAAGTAACAGCCAGGCATGATTCATCCAGGTTGAGTGGGAGAAACAGATTCTTCAGAAGCTCTTCCTAAACAAGGAGAGTCCTTATGAACTGATCCTGAGCCCTATGAACCCATACTCCCCGAACTCATTGCCCTAGATGAGGAATGTTCCATGAACGAGACCCCATATGTTAAGACCCTGAAGCCTGAGAGGTCAGATAGCTCACCTGATGGAGCAGATAGTTCTAAGTTGCCTCCTGCTCTGGCCAATCTTATGGGGATCATGGGTACTTGCAAGAGGCCCTAAAGAAGGATGCATCAATATCCAGGAGAGCCTCACCTCCATCACGGGTAGCCCAAACAGCCCTCAAAAGAACTGCTGAAACAACCAGACTATTCAGACAAAATCAAGCAGGTGCTGTTGCCACATGGACTGGTCCTGGTCCAATAGCTAGTTGTTTCCCACCAGGAGGCCCTGGGAGCCCCCAGGGTCATGCATCACTTCCCTCCAGCCCTGGGGGACCTATGCCAGGCCTCCATGGAGACCCTGGGGACCATAATGGGAAGTTGGTCCATACCTTCTAGGTCCTTCAACCCCTTCAGGGGAGGATGATCCTTTCTGGGATGGCCTAGATGACCCTATGGAAGGTGGCCTAATGTTGGGGGAGTCCAGGACCAAGTCCTAGATCATATCCTAAAGGTCATGGTGGCCAAAAAGGAAATGAACCTCTTCTTCCTTCTCCATTCTGAGAGGTCAGGGCAGGTCACTCTGGAGGAAGACCCCTAAGTGGATGACAAAACTTTGGTGGGATCGTGGTTAAAGCTGGCGGACATGAGCCCCATGAAGGCTTTGGTGAAAGCATGGGTAGTGAACATCTCTTTATGAAGTTGCTGGTGGTGGCATGGGAAGGGGCAGTAGACACTGCATCTGTGAAGGTCCTGGACATGAGGGACCTTATAACTCCAGACATCATGATGTCCCTGATCACTGAGGCCATGACCATTGAAGGCTACCCTCTCATGAGCACTCTGGCCATGATGGCTCTTGTTTCCCAACAGGAAACAACTCCCAGGGGCATTCAGAACTTTCCCCTGGCCCTGGGGCACCTACGCCAGGTCTCCATGGAGATCCTGGGGACATTCTGCATATGACCAGGGAGAGGGGAGTCACTGAGGTCAATATGGAAGCCACTGTCCATGAGGGAGACAGGTCAACCCTCCCTGCTTGAGGACATTTCATGATAAAAGGCAACTGCCACTATGAGAATAACTGTGTCTTTTACCTCCTGGGTGTCCAAGTCCCTCTGGCCCTGGAGAGCACCTGCCTTCCCTGCCCTCACACACATGGAGGACTTTAGTCTTGATCCTTCCATTATTATGACTTTTGTGAAGCCCATTTTTCCCTTTTCCCAGCTGGTAAGGAGTCAGTCCCCTCATTTCCCACTTGCTTGGGTTCCTGAAGGGTTTCCGACCATTGGTGTGCATTGATATGCATATTTTCTTCAGTCTGGGGAGGAGAGATACTGGACACATTCTACACCCCTGGATCTGAAAGGGAGACCCAGTTGGCCTCACTTTTTGAGCAGATTTACCCTGTATACGAAGCCCCTGTCCAGAATTACTCTTTACATTTGTAAATTTAAAACTGATTATCCTGGGAAACAAACACACACAAACTTTACTCTGCATAGGACATTATTTTTGTTTTTGTTGCTGTTGTTGTTGTTCTATCTTTATTTCTTTCCTTTTCCATAATTATTTGGTTCTGTACAATTTTGGTATGGGCAGGATATAAAAAATCCTTTCTTCACTTGTATAGTGTTTCCTTGTTTACAAAGTACCTTCATAGACATTATCTCATTTTATCTACATGACAACCTTGAGCAGTAAGTAGTATGTTTATTTGACAAATGTTAAAATTGAGAATGACAAACTTAAGTCACTTGCGGAAGGTCACACCTACTAAGTTTCAGAGACTGAATCTGAGCCTACGTCTTCTAAATCTTGTTTGCATTCCTCATAACCACAACTGCCAATGGAAAAAGAACAAGAGAGGGAACAATACCTAATTACATAAACATGGTTCTTGCATGGAAGTAGTTTGCAGTATAACCAATATCAATTAATAAAATATGTAAGAGAACACCATGATAGACAGAATAATGCCCCCTGAAACATCCAAATCCTAATTCCCAGAATCTTACACATGAACATGTGGCCTTAAAAGGCAGAAAGGACTTTGTAGATGTGGTTAAATTAAGAACCTTGAAATGGGAAATTATTCTGGATTATCTGTGCGGACCCACTGTAATCACAAGAGGAAGACAGAAGAGTCAATGTTAGAGCAGTGCAGCATGAGAAAATTCCAGTAGCCATTGCTGGCTTTGAAGTTGGAGGAAGGGGCCACAAGCCAAGGAATGCCAGTGGACTCCAGAAGTTGGAAAAAGCAAAAAAGCAGATTCTCCCCCTAGAGCCTCCAGAAGAAATGCTGCATTGCCAACACCTTGATTCAAGCCAGTGACCCATTTTGGATGTCTGACCTCCAGAACTAAAGATTATAAATTTGTTGTTATTTGTTGTTTTAAGCCATCAAGTTTATGGTAACTTAGGACAACAGCAATAGGAAACTAATGCTGGCTTGAAGACAAAATTGAGATAACAGATTGCCCCTAGATTGTTACATGAGTAGTTGCAATATTGTTTTGTGTCACAACCTAATATAATTTTGAAATATATTTACTTCTGAAAATACATAGATTATTAATCCCTAAGCTAAGCCATATAATTAATCTTTGCTTCAGTTTTACTTTTCCATAGCTACATTCAGATAAATTTTTTTTCTATTTATTTTTTGTTTGTATATATTCATGGGGTACAAGTACAATTTTACTACATCGATATATTGCATTGTGGTGAAGTCAGGGCTTTCAGTGTATACATCACTCAAGCAACATACATCTTACCCACCAAGCAACCTCCTACCATCCACCCCCTCCCACCCTTCACCCCTCTGAGTCTCCATTATCCATCATTCCATATTCTGCTTCCATGTGTACACGTTATTTAGCTCCCACTTATAAGGGAGAACAGGCAGTATTTGTCTCTCTGTGTCTGATCTGTTTCATTTAGGGTAATGGCCTCCCGTTCCATCCATGTTGCTGCAAAAGACATGATTTTATTCTTCTTCATAGTATTTCATGGTGTATATGTACCCCACTTTCTTTATCTAATCCTCCACTGATGGACACTTAGGTTGATTCCATATTTTTGCTATTGTGAATAGTGGTGCAACATACAAGTGCAAGTATCTTTTTTATATATTGCTTTCTTTTCCTTTGGGTAGATACCCAGAAGTGGGATCATATAGTAGTTCTACTTTTAGTTATTTGAAAAATCTCCATGCTGTTTTCCATAGAGGTTGCAGTAATTTACATTCCCACCAACAGCATATAAGGTTACCCTTTTCTCTGCATCCTCACCAATATCTGTTATTTTTTGTCTTTTTAGTAATAGCCATTCGGATTGGTGTAAGATGATATCTCATTGTGATTTTAATTTGCATTTCTTCGGTTGTTAATGATGAACATTTTTCATACGCTTTTTGGTCATTTGTTTATCTTCTTTTGAAAAATGTCCATTCATGTCCTTAGCCCACTTTTTAATGGGATTGATTGTGGATTTTTTTTTTTTGAGTTCTTTGAGTTCCTTGTAAATTCTGGATATTAGTCCCTTGTCCAATGTATAGTTTGCAAATATTTTCTCCCTTTCCACAGGTTGTCTGTTCACTATGTTGATTATTTCTTTTGCTATGCAAACCTTTACAATTTAATCGTCCCATTTGTTTATTTTTTTCGTTACCTGTGCTTTTGAGGCCTTAATCATGAATTCTTTGCCTAGATCAATGTCCAGAAGAGCTTTCCCTGGGTTTTCTTCTATAATTTTTATAGTTTCAGGTCTTACATTCAAGTCTTTAATCCATCTTGAGTTGATATTTGTATATGGTGAGAGATAGGAGTCCAGATTCATTCTTCTGCATATGGCAATCCAGTTTTCACAGCACCATTTATTAAAAAGGATGTCCTTTCCCCAGTGTATGTTCATGTTGACTTAGTCAAAGATCAGTTGGCTGTTAGTATGTGGCTTTTTTTCTGAGTTCTTTCTTCTGTTTCACTGATCTATGTATCTATTTTTATACAAGTACCATGGCGTTTTGGTTACTATCGCCTTGTAGTATAATTTGAATTCAGGCAGGGTGATGCCCCAGCTTTATTCCTTTTGCTCAAGATTGCTTTGGCTATTTGGGAAGACACATTTAAGAGAATGAAAAGACAAGTTATACACTGGGACAAAATATTTGAAAATCACCTATGCAAGAGAGGCTCATATTCTTATAAAGAGCTTCAGTAAGAAAACCAACAACCCAATTAAAACGGCAAACAATTTGAACAGATACTTTTCCAAGAGGGCATAAAGCTAGCAAATAAATATTTGAAAAAGTTTTCAATGTCATTGGCCATTATGGAAATGAGCAATTAAAAGCACAATGAGATATTACTACACAACTATTAGAACTGCTAAGAAAAAAAATGCCAAGTGCTGACAAGGATGTGGAGCCACTGGAAGTCTCATACATTGTTGATGGGACTGCAAAATGGTACAGACACTCTGGAAAATAGTTTGGCAATTTCTTATAAAATCAAACATATACTTATCATATGACTCAGCAATTCCAATCCTGGGTATTTCCCATAGAGCAGCGGATTTCAACTGGAGGTAATTTTGTCACCCCAACACTATGTCTGGAAATATTTTTCTTTGTCGCAAATGAGGAAGCATCCAATGATGCTGCTAAACATCCTACAATGCATAGGACAAACTCCTCCCTCCACACCCCACCAGCAAAGAATTATCCTGCCCAAAATGTCAGTGGTGCTAAGGAAATGAAAATTTATGAACACAAAAGCACGTACAATAATGTTTATAGCAGCTGTTTTCAGAATCCAAAAACTGCAAGTTAACTCTAATGTCTTCAACATGTAATTGGAAAAACAGACTGTGACACATCAATACCATGGAATATTACCCAGATATAAGAATGAATCAACTATATTGATACATGCAACAACTCAAATGAATCTCAAAGACATTATGCAGAGTGAAAGAAGCTGGTCTCAAGA
Organism: Avahi laniger; assembly: GCA_963575035.1. Lineage (NCBI taxonomy): Eukaryota > Metazoa > Chordata > Mammalia > Primates > Indriidae > Avahi > Avahi laniger. The sequence goes on from CAUYSK010020867.1 coordinate 10,806, forward strand.
ATACTGTATAATTCCATTCCTATGACATTCTAAATGCTTTTAACAACCTCTGGTAGAACATTCTGCTCTTACGTCACTCACAGTACAAAATTTGGTGAAGCGATTTGTCCCCAAATCTGCGGATGATAGCAGGAGGGAGGATTGGGTTTTTTTGTTTGTGATTTTGGAGGTTTTGCTGTTTTTGTTTTTATTTATTTATTTATTTATTTTTACTCATTTTTAAAATGGTCCCTCTGCGGGAGCTTAAGGAAGAAGGTGAGAGTGTCACTCCTCCAGTGCCCTGGCCACTGGCGTCAGCTGGACCTCGATGACAGGCACCCGCTTCACAAGCTCCCAGCAGCTGTGAGCGCCAACGAGAGAAAACTTGGCCTCGGGAGACGGAAGGCTGGGCATTACCTAGAAATATGCCACCTAGAAAGCTGTGCTCATAGGTAAGGAATGTGGCAGCCTGCCCTCGGAGGAAATGTCCGCCCAAACATTTTCATGCAGATCATTCAATATATTGCATGGGATTTGCTGAATATGTCTAAGAAAAACATCTACATTTTCCTGGAAGGCATTAAAATTTTCTCATTTGAAATGTAATCATTTGAGAATCTTGAGGGATTCTGATGATGTGTTATAAGACAGGCTGCAGCATCCAGGGCACAAATAGTAGTAAAAGGCCCAGCCTGAACTCTGGAAAAGGTTTCGTGTGAGGAGAGAGTCACTTGACCTTGACCCTGCTGAAACATCTACCGAGAGCTACACTGGGTTCCAAACAGACTCCGGCAGTGATGTCAGAAGCAGCACGATTGTTTCTTCAGTGATAGACTTCAATTAATTGCATCTGCTAATAAGTATTACTGATAGTTTAAATAAATTGGTTTTAATCCCTAAATATTAAAAACAAAACAAAAACAAAAAAGCACTGAGTCTCGTGAGCGACCTGTCTTCCTACAATCCCAGTATCTCTCCTAGCTCCTGACGCATGCGTGAGACTGGCTGAGAGTGGGCTGCGGGGCTTTGAGCATGGGGAATATCCAGCCCCAGGGCTACCAGGGGCCTGGGGGGACCTTGGAAGAGCTTGACTTGTGTCCTTGGATTCAAAGATGCTTCTGTCTGCACAGGGAGGTCCGCAGGCGAGCTGCCTGTGTCGCCGAGGCGAAGGGGAGGCAGGCGGCTGAGGGAGCAACTTGCATTTCAACCACCCTGAGGCAGCATGACTAAGTTCCCTTGGCTGACAGGCAAGAGAAGGTAGCCGGACCTGGGTTAAAGGAGGCAACCCCAGCGGAAAGGCCATATGGGGTGCACTGCCGCCCCATAGGAGAAAATGCTGGCATTGGGATTGGGACTTCTGCTATGCAGAGGGCACCCAGCCCAAGTGTGGATGGCACCAGCCAGGCAAGCCTCAGCACCTCCTCACCTCCTTCCCTTACCCCAACTCGGGAGCCAGCAGCAGGGCAGGAGGGGGAGAACAAAGAGAGGAAGACAGCCCACCTCCCACCCTGCTGGGGGTTTCTGGCCCAGGCTGGGATTAAACTGAGGGTCGAGGGAGAAGCTTTGAAATGCATATGAGATTACATTTTCATTTGAACTAGATGGAAAATAAGGTCATGCCCAAGTACCTGAGAAAGCAAAGGGAGCTGCCAAGACTTCTTCCAGGCTTGGAGACAGGAGGTGGGATAGAGCAGGTTTGAAGGGCAGTGGTCTAAACATAGAACTAAGTGGCCCCACTGGAAACCTCAGACAGTGCTTCCATAGCCCAGGGCTGAGCGGGATGTGTTGAGGGTGTGCTGAGACCGTATTAATAATTCCCTCAGCTCTCCGGATAACTGTGTGCGATCCAGAGACGCAGAGCCCTGGAGGTGAACATATCCGCGTCTCTTTGGCCATAATACAATTATGACTTTCTACATATGTCATGACCTGAACAGTAGTGGGAGCCTTGCCCATTGCTCTTTTCAGCAAACTGGCTACAACCAGCAGCAAAGAATGGGTTGGCTTGCCTAAGGCAGTGACAGTTCCTTCCATCACTCAGCAACCGTAGCGGGAATAAATAGGTCACCTCTCTTGTCTAACAAAGTGCTTCACCAAGCACGAGGAATGCGATTCTTTCCTTGGAAATGGTGTCTCTTTCCATCTACTATACGCGGAAAATACAGTCTATGCATAACATGTCTCATTCTGTAAAACTGATGTCAGAATTCTGGAAGAGCCTAAAAGCCTCCTGAGGAATGAGTCAACAAAGGGAGTTTGAGGAAGGGGGTAGTGCTGAAAAACTGAAGCAGGGGAGACTTGATCACTTACTGAGCAAAGGAGCTATCAATCATTTCTGTTCAGCAAATCAGCTCTCAGCAAATTAGCTCACAACAAATTAGGTCACAGGAAACAAGAACCCAATGGGTGGTCCTAAAGGAAGCTCAAGGTTTGAAAGGTGACGTAAGGCGGGCTGACCCTAAAGAAAGATGTGGCTGCCATAGCGGCCAGACTCAAATGCCATGTTAGGATGATGGATGAAGACCAGGCACCGTAGAGGGAGGTAGAACCAGTATTGATTTCCGGTTGGTGTACGTGCCTCAGCCAAACAACATCTGCACAGGAATAAAACGGGCAGAGAGGAACGGATCAACAGCAAAGGTAGAATCTGGAACATGGAAAACTCCAGGAGAGCGGTAAAGGAAGAGGCCTGCTCAAAGCCCAGAGACAGAAAGCGTTCCTCTCACTTAAGGGATCAGGACAGGCTAGGCCTGGGAGGCTGGGTCCAGAGGACATGGACGATGGCCTCCAGCTGGAGAAAGGGCCACCGAAAAGGTCCCACTGGGAGGGATCGAATTTTTACCCAACTGGGCAGCTGGGCCAACCCAAACCTGCCATAGATTACAAGCCTTTGACTGTCATTTACACAGGTCACATCAAGGATGACAGGTAAGGACAGGGTACTTTCTGAGCTGTGGCAACCAATAATTGGTAAGTATAACCTGAGAAACTTGAACTGCTTTTGCTCAGTTATTTCTATGTTTGTGTGTGTGTGTGTGTGTGTTTCCTTTGAAAATGTAAATGAGGGTCTGGCTAAACTTAGACTTCGGGGTCAAGAGATTTTTCTACACATTGATACGGATGAGTGGAGAAATCTGGGAGTTCCTAGGGCTTAGGTAAAAGAGAAAAACATTCTCAGCATATCTGCTGGCCCCTTTCCATGCACACAAGATTGAAATTGGGGTTTGAGGGAAAGAACCTGATTAAAAGTTTGTAGCTTGTCCCTAACAATTTGAAATCTGGAGGTAAGCCAATGTCCTTAAAGATAAGAATGAACCAGGCTACTTGCAGAAATTTAATGTCCCCATTTTTTCCCTATACCTTTTTAGTTCAACAGTCACAAGAATAACAATAGCTAGCGCTGCCTATGTGCCAGTCTTCAAATCCTTTAAATGGATTGTCCCATTAAATCTTCATTTGCCCTCATTACCCTATCGGTAGGTACTATTTAGCCCATTTTACAGATGAGGAAAATGAGGCCCAAGGAGCTCATGGTCCACAGACTACATTCTTCACCATGTGCAGGGAAGACCTGGTGGGAACTTCACGGTGGTGCCAAAGTAGGTCAGTTCAGTCTCTGTTTGGGCAGGAGGGGGTGGAGTCATGTTGTCTGAGAGGAGTCATTTGTGATGCATCAACCGACCAACAACACACAGAGCACTGCACTTTCTAGCCCAAGGTTTGGTCATCGCGTGCACAGTTCCTCTCTGAGGAGGATGAAAAGGGGGCGCTGGGGGGACGTGCCTGTACGGGACCAGGAGTGGCTGGATTTGGAAGCAGCGTGGCCAGCAGACACATCACATCCACGTAGAATTGCAGTGGCTTCATTTTTAAAATTTAAAATTAATAAAAATAAAAAACTTTGCAAGGATGAATTAAAGGAACTTGAATAATTTTGCTAGAGGCCAACGAAGCTATCAAATGAGTCAGTTTGCCAAGACAGGGAATATTTTTTATTTTCTTCCTAAAAGACATCTAAAATAAAAACAGTCTGTTCATGTATTTCTCGGATCAAGGTGGGGTCCAGGTAGGATCATATAATAAATGGAGGGAGTGACCCAGAAGGCAGGAGAATGGGCCTAGGCTCATCTTGAACAAATGATTTTATACTTTCAGCCTCAGTTTCCCTTCTGTAAAACAAACCTGTTGGATTATCTCTAAAGTCCTTTCAACAGTAAAATTCTATTACTCTGTAACAAGTTTGTTACAAAGAACACATAAAATAAGTATATTTAAAGTAGTTAAAGGTTATAGAACATTAATTTTTCTGAGTTCATCTTTCCCCTGCGTCTGGGCCCTGGCTCCACCTCTCACCAGCTGCTGCTGCTGCCCCAAAAGCCCAGAGCAGGAACCCACCTTCTTTATTAAATGGCAGATGGAACCGCTCCCCTTGGGTGGAGACAGTCGGTAGCTACAAGGTATTGGTGAGAAATTGTTTTCCTAAGAAGGGTTCCCTCCCAGCCTGGACAGAGAACTTGGAAAAGCATTAGGAAAGTGAGTACTTTGATAAGAAATGGAACATTCTGGAGAAATATTTATTGGAAAGCAAACCTCCCTCTGTGCATGAAGTCTTTGCCCAAGCACGGTGTCCATGAGTCTCCGCGTTGCAAATGTAGAACGCAGATGGAATTCTTCTGTCTCCTGTGTATGTTTCATCAACAGACCAGTGACCAGCTCAGAAGGCCTCAAGGTGTTGCCTAATGTCAGGACTGCCTGTCATTTCTACAACCTAGGACTCTCGTTTGTGAGGCTGAGTTCAGCTTGACTATGGCTATACACTAAGTCCTGAAGTTTACAATTCACTGCTGAGCTTCTTGGGCAAAACCAGGTCCTTTCTTTTTCTCACACATCAGTTGCCTGGGGGGGTCCCGGGATTGAATGTTTTGTATCTGCCATTTCTCTGCAGCTTTGCTATTCCCTGCTGTTATCTTTGGCTCCGTTGCTATGGGCGGAATATTTTTTTGTCCTGGCTTAATAACTGCTTGGCTGCCAGAGGCGCTCATTTCTCATTGTATTGGTGGAGGATTAGCAGCGATGTTTGGGAGATATTTCCTGTATTAAGCAGCAGGGGAGAGCTTGCTGGGCCTGTGCCTTCTTTTGACATAGCGTCACACTTTTCTTTTTTCCACTTTCTCCCTTGGAATGTGCTGAGGCCAGTTATTTGCGTCCAGAGCGGCAGCTCCTCCCTGACACTTTGCAGATCTCCATCCCTCTTCCAGGTGCCCTTGTATAAACACTTCTTGGGGAGGCTGCAGTGAGTCTCAAGCAATTATCTCGGTTGATTTTTTTTTAATATTTGGGGCTCAGCAGTGTACTGCATCACCAACTTACTTTCCAGGCTTAATTGCCTTTAAACCTACTTCATACTTCAGATTCTTTGACAGTTAACTCACAGGTACTCTACCGGAGCCACCACTACATCCAGCATTAACTCGAATCGGGTAATCTGCGTTGCCTACAAGTAATAGGATAAAAGTTTGCAGCTCTGTCTAAAACTCTAACTGCTCATAGATTTTTGGCACTCTTATGTCTGCTCAGGACAATCCTTGGAAGATTGAGGAAAGCTATCTAGAAAAGTTACCAAAGGGAGACAGAAATCTACAAATTTTGGGATCTTGATTGGATTGAGATAAAGAAGAATAAATGCTGGAAAACTGACTGTCATTACTAAGAGTTTGGTGGCATCACAGTGGAAATGACCCAGGCTGGCCTCAGGATGAGAATTTCCGAGTTTGACATTTGAGGCCACCACTTAAAAGTTGTGGGCACTCGGGTGAGTCACTTTGCCTCTCTTTGCCACAATACTCTTGTCTGTAACATGGGGATGATTCTGACTCATAAAGTTGTTGTGAGGGATAGTCGTTGGACCACCCTGTAAACTATAGGCTTAATACTATTAGAATTGGATGAGAATGTTATGTGAAAACATTTGCAAACTGCAAAGACCTGCACAAGTGTTATTAGCTGTAAATGCTACAGTGAAAACCTGATAAAAATGTTATCACACTTCAAAGTGTTGGAAGCACCGTTTTCTCATTGCAGTGAATACTTACCCTTCTGTTGAAATATGACCTGAATCCCCTTCCTAAGACGAAGGATCCTTCCTATAAGAAACAGAGCCCATCCCCTGGCTGTCAGGCATTGTGACCCAAGCCCAGGGCATGGAACTGGGGCATGGTGACCCAGGTTAGCAACTCAGATGCTCCCTGCTCAGAAGGAGCAGTCTAGAAGCCAGTCATCTAAAGGAGAGAGACTACACCAAATCCATTCTGGCTGCAGGAGGACAGAGACAGCCACTACGTCTGGTGTCTGAATATAACAATGGTACCCGAGCCAGAAGTGGTATCCATCGTTCCCTCTGCCAGCCTGGCTGGTGTGAGCACTGGTTGTGGCTTCAGTTCTGTAGATGACCCGGGTGTCCTTCCTGACTGCCTCACCTACCAGCCTGGCATTGCAGAAAACTCAAAGGTTCCCTAAGCTACTCAATATCCCTTCATATACAACTTTATTGTAGAAAATTCCAAACATACAGAAAATTGAAGGGGATAGCATGATGAGCATCTATGTACCTATCACCAAGTTCAACAATTATCAATATTTGCCGATTATTTCACTTGTTTTTCTGCCCCTCCCCTTACCTCACCTCTGGTTTTGTTTTTATTTTGTTGCTGAAATACTTTAAAGTAATTACAAGGTATCATATTATTTCACCCATAAATGCTTCAGTGTGCATTTCTAACTAATAAGGATTATTTCTTTTTTGACATAACGATCATATCATTTCCCACCCAACAGGATTAACAGTAATGCTCAGTGTGTCCCAATATCTGCTTCTGCTCAGATCAGCAAGAAATGCTTTCTCTTGTTTATAAGACACTAACACACTTTCCCTCGGGAATGCCATCTTGGCCCATAAAATAGAACTTTCCCCCTCTGGAAGTACTGAGAAGAGTGACTTCCACTCTTCTCTCTCCCGCTTACCTTGTGGAGGAGTGATGGGAGAATTGGGACTAAGGACAGCACTGCATGGCACTCTGTCTCTCTGGGGACCTGTCTGCCCACAGAGCAGTCTCATTCCTCCTGGCTTCAGCTCCAGTGGGCTGAGCACATGTGGGCAGGGCCCAGGCCTGCCACACAGGCTAAGTCTGGGTGCACATCTCTTTTTTGGGGAGTGTGAGGAACTAAGTCTGGGTAAATAAATCTGCTCCATAAACCCAAACTGTCCCCAGCTGACACATCCCAACATGTGGCCTTGGAGTAAAGTTGTAGGAAACCACTCGTCTATGCTACAGTCTTCTACTTCGTCAACAATAAAGCTGATATTCTGATCTCTTCCTTTGTTCGATTGCAGCATTGGTCTCCACTGCTCCAAATTCAGTGAAGAGAAAGGAAAACATTATCGTTTATAAACCGACTCCAACATACTCACATTCATTCAGTCACCATTACTGCAAACCAAACACACTGTCAAGGAACGGCGAGTGGCACACAGAACAGAGCCCAGACCAAGCAGGTCCCCAGAGGTGGTGCATCCAGGTGAGCAAGCTTTCCTGAGGGCAGCAAGGGGGACACAGGCATCCAGACAGAGAAAGACCACGCCCCGAAGCCAGGAGAAAGTCAGGGCGCCCAAGGGGACTGGTGCAGGAGAGAGGCCAGGACCAGGTGAGGAAGAGGCCCATGTGCCCACTGAGGAAATGGGCTGCATTTTAAAAGCAAGGGGGTTACATTAGGATGTATAACAGAGGCAATTTTTAAAAGATCTTTTAAGCAGAAATATGGAGGATGAACATATAGAGACATGGGACAAGAGTCTGGGAGACACTTGGGAGCCTGTTGACAACAATCCAAGCAAGACAGAGGACTTGAGCAAAGCAGGGACGGAGCAGATTCGAGAGACATTCTAGAGGCTGGATCGATCGATATCCTTCTTGTGCCAGGAAAGAATTTTTATGTAAATGTGCATGAAATACGCAAGATTTTTTAAAAAATTAGAGGACAAAGAGAAAACAAGGGTAAGGGCATAAATCGGAGCCAAGAATGAGATTAGCACATTAAATGCATGTGTGTGCATGTGTGTGTGTGTGTGTGTGTGTGTGTGTGTAAGCATGTGTCTGCGTGTGTGTATATCTATACAGAATGACAAGGGATGGATCACAGATTTGGCTCTCCGCTTTCTAGCAATCAGCACCAATAGAGAAGGATCTTTTATACATATCACAATGTTTAGAAGATAAAAGTAAACCAGTTTATCAGGAGAAGAGTAACTATTACTGACTCTAAAGCCAAAACAAATTTCTCCCGAGAGTCCTTGCGAAGATGACACATGCAAAGTAAGTAATCATATCCTCGGCGATGTTTTTACTGTAAACAGAGTGATTTCATAGGATGTTTCTTTCAGTCATCTTTAATATTTGACCAAAGGCAATAAACTGAAAAGAAAGTCAGGATTAAGCAATTGCAGCAGAATCAGAAATTAGGCATAGTATGTTCATACGTGGGAGGAAAATCCAGCTTCTGTCTTATCCTTGACCTTGTCTTCCCTGCAAGTTCTCTCCCCTCGGAGCAGTGGGGAGCGGACACACATATACAGCCAATTAGAGGTATTTTTTTAAAAATAGCAATTTCATTGAGATGTAATTCACATTCCATACGATTCACCTATTTAAGGTGTACAACTAAATAGGTTTTTAGTGCACTCACAGAATTGTGCAGTCATCACCACAATCGACTTTAGAATATTCTCATCACCCAGACAAGAAACCAGTGCCCCTCCCCCAGCCCTAGACAACCACTAATTTTGGACATTTCGTATAAATGGACCCATACAATATGCGGGTTTTTTTAACGACTGGCTTCTTTGACTTAGTATAATGTTTTCAAAGTTTTCAGGCTATATAGCATGTATCAATTCTTCGTTCCTATTATTGCCAAATAACATTCTGCTGTAATTAAGGGCATTTTGGTCTCCCCTAGTTCCGACAGTCTCACTGGGGTAATTCAGTCACGGTGCAGCTGTCCAGGCTTTTTCTGTCCCGAGAGGGGTGCAGGTGACAGGAGCCTCGTGACCTCCCAGGGCCTGCAGATTGGCGCTGGGCTCTGGGCTCTTTGGTGCCCAGCAGTGTTCCTTGCCCACCTGGCCCCTGGGCACCCAGCTGCCTGTCACTGCTGCCGTCCGCACTGCTCACCATCTGTTCCGCTCACGTGACGGGGGGCTTGGAGAGCTCCCCCGCTGGCCAACCTACCTCAACTCTGCGGACGCACTGAGCCCTCTGAGTCCCACTCCTGTTGTCCAGCTCTCCACTCCACTGACCCTGCATGCCCCGTGGCACGTGGGAGGTTCCGGACCAGCCCTTGTCCCATAGCAGTGAGGGGCGCTCAGGAGCAACACCGCCGTGGCGCCCGTGCTGGTGGCGGGCCGCGGGGCTCTGGGACAGTACTGCGGGCACACTCAGGCTCCCAGCTTCTCCCCTCTTCCCCATCTCACTCCTCACCGCGCCACGGGGCTGGGCCTTCTCGCCTCCCGTGGGTCCAGGGACTGCCTTTAGAACAGGGATCCTGATACCTCTCTAACTTACAGCAAATGCAGTATTTTTATGAATACCACATTTCCTTTGTCCATTTATCCATTGACAGAGATTTTAGTTGTTTCCAGATCTTGGCTATTGTGAATAATGCTGCGGTGAACATGGGAGTGCAGAATCTCTCCAAGATTCTCATTTCATTTCCTTCACTGTATACCCAGAAGAGGATTTTATTCAACATTAAAAAGAAGGAAATCCAGTCATTGCAGCAACATGGATGAAGCCGGAGGGCATCGTGCTAAGGGAAGCAAGCCAGGCGCAGCAAGACAAACACCGCGTGGTCTCCCTTGTACGTAGAATCTGAAGCAGTCAAACCCACAGACGCAGAGAGCAGAATGGGGTTTCCAGGGCCCGAAGAGGAAATGGGGAGACGTTGATCAAAGGGTACAACGTTTCAGTTATTCAAGATGAAAGTGTTCTGGAAGCCAGCGTCCTGCACGGTGATCGTGGTTGATAATACTGCATGGTACACATGAAATCTGCTAAGAGGGTGGATCTTAAGTGCCGTCTCTCACACACACACACACACACACACACACACAGAGAAAGAAAAAAGAAAAGAAAAGAAAAAAATGGTAACTGTGTGAGGTAATGGATGTATTAATTAGCTTGATTGTGCTATTTCACTATGTATGCATATATCAAAACATCAAGTTTTATACCTTAAATATATATATAAATTTTATTTGTCAATTCTACCTTAATAAAGCTGAAAAAATTCAATATTAAGTCCCAACAGACCTGGCTATTGGTATGTTGTTGGTATTTTAAAGAATTTAGGGAAAAAAAATTCTCTCGGCAAAGTTCCTGCTTTGGAGACTAATCTTACTAGGAACTCAGAAATCCTGTTTTTATAGTCAAATCATGAATATCGACCCCCTTTTCTCCATTTCCTTGTCATAATGAGCTTCCCTCCCCACCACCGGTTTGGAGATAGATGCTCGTAGCCAGATGGATTGGGAGAAATCATACACATGAACATGTAAGAAAGAAAAGCAAGAATTATTATTTCTATTGCAAACTTCCCAGAAGGAAGAAAGGGAACGATGTCTGGGGAATGGAATTCAGATGCATGAGGGTTAAAGACAGGTCAAAGATGACTTCCAGTTTCTGATTTAGGGGAGTAGGTGGGTACCATAATTGGGTTAGGAATATAAGAAGAGGGTTGAGGTGAATACTGGGTCTACACTGGAGCACGTTAGTATCGAGATGCTTATGGCACATACGGATGGGTTGCAGGGGTCGGGCAACACCTGGAACCATGACCTCTGAAGAGGATGGGCTAGAGACAAGGATTCAGGACCAGCATCATTCAGGTGGTAATGGGGAATTAGAAGTGAGGGTTAGAGATTTCTTCGCGGGGGGTGGGGGTGCAGATTACAGCCTAGGAAATGCCAAGGCTTTTCAATTGCTTGGATTTTACACAAAAGTCTCCTAAATTGCTTTGCTCTGGCATTACGGAAGTGGTTTAGCAGTGTGGAAATAAATCCCAGCCCACCTGTACCTCCAACACACAGAGACATGGACATTTACCATTTCCCCATTGCTTTCGAACTGTGCAAATCCCCAAGTTCAAGGACCGGCACAGCATGATCTTGATGTACCATTGTGATCATATCTCTCAATTCCCCATACACACTCTACACTCCAATCAAGGAATAGGACTTTCCAATTTCTGGGAAGTCCCATGTCCATGGCTTTGCTACTGATATTCCTCACTTTGGGAATAACTTCCACCCCAGGCCTTGTCTCATTTAAAGAGACCCTGCTCAGACGCCACTTCTCATATGAATATTTCCCTGACCATTAAACTTTTACCACGTTTATCAAGAACATAACATGTGCAAAGCACTGTGCTAGGTACTGAGGAGAACATGACGGGAATGGGACTCAGTTTCCCCCCTCTAACAGATCACAATGCAGCGATCTGCATAATTGACTATTAGGAAAGAATCAGTACTCAAATGTTGGCCACTCACTCCCTACATATGGTTAAAAGTTCAGATTCCAAGGCCACACCCCAAATCCACTGTATGAGAATCTCTGGTGTGGAGTCCGGAAATGTGCATTTTCAAACGAGTCCCTCCGTGACCTATGCGCCATGGGGAGAGAATTTGCCTTCCTTCCCCGTAGGGTTAAGCTGTTAAAATCAAGTTAAGACTTAAAGTTAAGATAAAGTGTGACAGTACTTTGAAAGGAGCAGGGCACCAATTCAAAGGCCTGTGACAGGCATCACTTAACCAAAGTGCATTATTCATTTCTATACGAAACTCCTAGGCTTGTGTTCTTGACCTTACGCTCATCCTCATCCCCCCCAGAAAAGGCACACACAGTTTCTAGGGCATCCATCCTGTCTGTGGGAAGGAGAGGAACATGTGAGTGCCATGTCAATCCCACCCAGAATCTGAAGGCCAGGTGGGAGTCGAGGTCCTCACGTCACCACCAGCTCTGATTAGGGGCCATAAAAAATAGGAAGACGATGAAGGGAGAGAGTTTTGTCTGCAGAGTCTCCTGTCTCTCCTTCCTTCGCTTCTCCTTGTTCTTCGACCCCACCCGGGGCCTTCTGTAGCCGAGACACCTGCCCTGGTCTGGGGACGAGCTCCTGGATGTTAGTTACTTAATGGTTTACCTTCTCAGATTTTTTTAAAAAGGGGATAGAAGATGAGGCAGTGCTCAACCCAAAGGATGGATAACTAATGGTGGGATTGTGGGCCTCTCTGACAGGCAAGTAAAGGATACTTACGGTTGGAGGGATTTTCTACAGCCCCTACTATGACTCCACACAGGTCACTTCCACAGGTTTTTATGGGACCAACCATGGTGGCTAGGAGGATTGGTTATTCACTCCAGGTACCCAGAGGATGTCACCTCATGGCCAAACTACCAGTGTTATTAAACAACAGAAAAGAGAAAGAACATAACACAGTTACCATGAGTAGATTTCAGGCTGTGGCTAATTCAGGCTTGGGAAACTTTCAGGGCTGGCTTCGCTCCAAGGCCACAGAGCACTGCAGTTAATCCTCCAGGACTCGGATGGCGTCCAGAATCCTCTCCAGTATGGGCCGCTCGCCTGTTTCTAGGCACAGCCGGCCTCCACCCATATCCCTGGTGGGACACGGTGGAGGAAAGGCCATGTGGAAAAGGGAGATGGTTTAGCACAGTAGAAAGAATCCTGAGCTGAGGTTCAGAGATACTGGGGCTCTGGACCCATTACTGCCACTAATAAACCGGGGCACCATAGGAGGGTGACGTGCCCAGCCAGAGGCAGAATTTCCTTAGATTAGGAGCCTTAAATATAAGATCCATTCCAGTTCTGAGGATTAATTATTCTATGTACCAAAATAAACAACAAAACTTCATGATCATGAAGGGATATGGATTTCTCTGGAACCAGAAAGTCCACATTTGCACAAGATTTTGTGCTTTTGCTGCTCAAAGTGCAGTCCCCGGAGCCAGCAGCATTGGCCCCTCAGAACCTTGCAGAATCCCAGGCTCCACCTACCGTGTCAGAATCCGCATGGTCATGAAATGCCCAAGAAAGTCGATCGCACAGCAGAGTCTGAGAAAGCCTCATTTCATTCGAACCCCGCCTGTCTGGGCAGCGTGGCACCTCAAAGCTGGAATTAGCTCCTATGACCCCACAATAAGCCCAAACTCCTAAACAAGGTTTGAGGCCACTGAAGCCTGGCCTCTTCCCCCACCCCCATCTTCGTCTCCTAGGGTTCCCCCTTCATTCTCCCTTCCGCTGCACTGAGCAGGCCACACAACCATCAGATGTGAAATTCCCTTGGCCTGGAATAGTCTCCACAAACCACCCCCTTTTGTTGACTCCTTTGTTTGTCCTTCAGCCAATATTTAGGAAGTGTTTCCTATGCCAAGCACCCTTCTGGGAACTCTTCATGGAGATTTCCTTCCAAGCCCTCCAAATTTCATCTTAAAGTCGTCTCACCCTGGACAGTTTCCCCAAGCCCTAGAGAAGGCTCCATCCCTGTGCTCTATACTCAGAGCCACCTTTGCTCCTCCTTTGGTAACACACTGTATCTTATCATAGTCACTGGTTTAATGTCTTTTGTCCACAGTAGACAGAAAGCCCACGAGGACAGCCCCAAGTGTCTTGTTGGCTGTCTGCATCTCCCATGCCTCCCCCACTGACTGGCGCAGAGAGATGATCCATGCATATCCATCGGAAGGGGGGGACGGTTCCCAAGGCAGGAGGCCCATGGCCAAGATACAAAGAAAGAATCCGTGAAGTGTCAATGGGATCCTACTGGTTCTCATTACAGATATGAGAAAACAACATTTATCTGTGACTCTTATTTCTTTGATCTAAACTTCCAAAGGGATTATCTGTGCCCATGGTACGCACACTTTGGAGAAAGCAAACCTGAACTGGCATCCACGGTGGAGCTCCTCTCTGCCAGATCTGACCGGGAGGGCCTCCCCCTCCCTTCAAAGTGAGAAAATTGCTGGGCTGTGTGGTAGGCTCCGGGGGGGGAGCCCAGCTGGGGCCAGGGCTGTCTGCTGCTGCCCTCAGGCCCTTGTGGGAGGTGCCACAGCTTATTTCCCGGGGCTGGGGTAGAGACTGGCCTCAGATGTGTGGGACACGCTAATAATCCCTGCAAGAGATCAGAAGGCTGAGGCAGGTGCAGATGTGCAGAGAGAGAAGTTCAGGGATTTGTAAAATCAGGTTTTACTTAGGGACAGTGGAACATTAAGGTTTATTTTTAAACTGATGCACGGGACAGTCAATAATAGAGAGAATGCTCCTTTTCTCTCTCCCTTTGTAGGTGGCTATGGGGCAAGCAGCTGTGGAAATCTACGGAAATTTGGACTGGTCATCAGAGACCACAGGAACTGACTTTCAGAGCCCCCGGACTTTATGCTTAGTATCAAAAGCCAGCCACCAAATACCAGGGTTAGCACTTTTTTCAATGTCCTCCTACCCTCATCTCCTCTCTCTTCATCGGTCCCTGAGGCAGGGAGGCCGATGGTGCCTATCGCACGTTGGCCAGGGAGCGCACGAAGGCTCTGACAGCTTCACTGACCTTCCCAAGAACACAGGAACACTCCTGACTTCCAGCCCAGCGTGGTTTCCATTAGTCGCTCATGCCATGGCATGAAAACCACGGTGAAGTCAGGCAGATCGCTCTGCAACCTGGAGCTCCGAGCAAAATTGGTTCCGACTGCAGCTGACACACATGGCCTGATACAGCTCAGCGAGGAAGGGATGAAAGGTCACAGCAAGTCAGGACAGAGGTTATGCCTCTGCTGCGCTCAGGAAACCTTCAGGTCCGTTTCTTCTCCAGTAACAATTTCCCTTATGTAAACTAACCAAAAGAAAACTAACCCAAGTTTCTGCATATTTGAATTGTTTTGTATTATTTTTGCTGGTCTGAGAGTGCTTGTGAGTCAGAAGCAATTTCAGGAAATGCTGTGCATGTCACCAGCTGGAATCCAGGTTCCTGTTCTCCAAGAACCCTCAGAAACAGGAACATGCGTTTGCTTGTGCACACACACACACACACACACACACACACTCACATTCCCAGACTGCCATATCACATACACTCACTCGCATAAACTCACACATAAGCTCATATGCACACATGCATTCCCACACACACCTACACTCGTTTTGACAAACACATACTTTCACACACACTCACACACACTCTCATATACTTATATAAACACATGCTCACATGTACACTCACATAAACACACACACTCATGTATAAACTCACATCCACACATACACTCACACTCCCTCACAGGCACACATACATTCGCATGCATACTTACACACATACACTCTCACACGCACACGTATACACACTTATCTCTGGCCAAGTCTTCCTGACACTAAATATAAGCATGGTGTAGTCCACACAAAAGGCACTTGTTGCATGAGAATTAAAACTGGATCAAGACCACTGATTATTTAGCCATTTCCAAATGTCTGCAAGTTTTGCTTTGTGAATATCTGAATATTTGGCAGAAGCAAGCTTTTCTCTGTACCTCCTTCTCCCTGCAGATGTGTGAATCAGCTATTCCTAATCGTTCCACCAACGCAGCAGTGGGGAAGTGAGGTCAATGAACTCTGTCTTCATTGCAAAAGGTACATATTAAAATGCTGATTCCGAGGACCTAGGGACTGAAGGGATTTTGCAAAGTGACAACTGTGGCCCCCACCACAAAAGGAACCATCTTTCCAGGTAGAGGAGAAGTCATCCCTCTCCCTTCTGCCTGCCCATTTTTTTCATAACTCCTCAACAAAGGTCTGGAAGGCTTGACACCTTCTGACCTTTCCAAAACGTGATATCCCAGGCCACACCACACTTCCTCAGGGACTTCCAATCTCTGCAGGACCCAGGAGGCTGGGACACAACGATGACTCTCTGTCTATGGGAACAAAGTTCTCTTCTGTAAAGTGCGATAGAAGGCACTACTCTCTTGGCTTCTACACAAAGCCAATATTTACTCTTATCTATTTGTGTTTGTCCGGTGTTTGCTGCTTAGTTGTGTCTGTTTCCATTTGGCATCTATCTGCCTTTGTTTTGTCTTCCTCAGATAGTGAACACAGAAGAGAGAGGCTTTCTCTGGGCAATGGGAGTATAAGATTCCCAGAAATGAAGCCCTCAATGAGTGCTTTTTGGTGACAATGGTAATGATGGAAGATTATAAATACAACATTGAAACAAAGAGCTTTTATGGTCCATGTGAACGTAAAGGTGATTATTTCAGAGGAGGAGGGCACCAGTGTGGTGTGTCTCAATACCGTTCACACAAGTAATGAGGCAACGCCTTCGTGCTACCCCTATTGGGTGTGGACAGCATGAGAGCTTTTCCTTATGATATTTTACGTTAAGCTGAGTGGGGAGAAACTGAATTCTGTTAAAAGATCTCTGTCTTTCAAGCAGGTGCTGAGGACCAAACTCAGATATAGTCACTGATACGTAACAACAAGAGGTGTCTCCATCACAGGGGTACAAGGGTCATTACTGGAGCATGTTCCCATGTGATTCTCACCCACCACTCAGTACGCACCTAGCATATAGTAGGCCATCAATAATATTTGTGGAGTGAATGAATGAGTGAACAAAGTCGGTGCTCTGTCCCTCATTGTGTGGGTATATTCCTGAGACATTTCCATGTGCTTTGTCTGCACACGGTGGCCACATCTGCCCAGTGATAAGTTCCATAAGGATTGTACCCTCACGCTGGCTGTGATCTCCCTGTACTGCCGTCTTTGGGAGCACATGATGGAAATCCCTTTGAAAAGAAAGGGCTTTCCCTTTCTCACCCCCCAAAATACCATTCTCCTGAATACAGCTTTCTATTACAGGGGTTCCAGAGCTATTTCTCAGCGGCAGCTGGCCTCTCTCTACACACTCTACAGCCTAGACTGCGAGCTCTTTAAGACAGGCCACCTCTCATTTCCCTCTCATCTCCAGAGTTCAGCATGCCGAGGGCAGTCAACACACAATTGAGGATGAGCACATTATAGGGGAAATCAAGTAGGGTGGGGAAGGATTGGAACTATGTTTAGTCAGTCCAGTGACATCTATTACAAAACCTCAGGATTCTTTTGAAAAGGCTGTTTCCTGGAACTAGGCAAGAAGGAAAGATTGCAAGCCTTCATGGATTGAGTTGTTATGTACAAGACAGGTGTCAGTTGCTCAACATGGGATGACAGTTAAGAGAGTGTGTTCTAGAGCAAAACTGCCTAAGTTTGCATCCTGGCTTTCGCCTCATCAGATTAAGACCTTACAGAGGCCATATAATCTCAAGATGCCTCAATTTTCTTATCTGCAAGATGGAGTAATAATCACTGAGAAGAAGGCACAAGGTCATACAGGCAAAGGGCTTTGACCATTGCCTGGCACACGCTAAGTCTGCAAGAAATATTAGCTAGTACTCTCTTTGCGAATGAAGGAAGTGGGCATTAACTACCATGGAAGGGAACCATTTCAGATCTAAAGGAGGATGTTTTCAGTTAAACTACTGAACCTAATCCCTTTTCTGGCTCCTGTCAATTCTCCAGCAGGTGTTCCTGGCCCCTGCCTGGCTCTCTCCCGTACACGTGCCCCCGCGTCTCCAGCAACACCTTTCGGAAATGCAGATACGACCAGTTCACCGTCTTCTCCAAGCCCTCTCACTCCGCTCTCCACAGGACATGCCTGGTTTGATCGGTCATGGCTCTGGTCTCACCTCCTGCCACTTTGCACCTCTCCCCACTAACAGGCTCCAGGAACATGTGGCTTTTGGCGCTTCCTCCCACACGCGGTGCTGCCCTGCATCTCATGCCCACGGCATTCCTGTGTCTGGAACGGTCCCTTCCCCACTCTCATGCCGCCGTGCGACCAGCCAGTTCCCGTTCCTCCTTCCGAACTCGAGCACCACCGCATGGGTGAAGCTGTCTTAGACGTTGTTAGGGGTGAACAGTGTCCCCCCAAATTCATATATTGAATTCCTTACCTCCGGGACCCCAGAATGTGACCATATCCATGGAGCCTTTAAAGAGGTAATTAGATCCAGTTAATCCAATATGACTGACATCCTCACAAGAAGAGGAAATTTGTAGGCACAAAAACACCAAGGGCTGTTTGGGTACAGAGGAAAGACTGTGTGAGGACCGAGCAAGAGGACACCCATCTGCAAGCCAAGGAGACGCCTCAGAAGAAACCAAGCTACCAAAGCCCTTGCCCCCAGGCTTACAGCCTCCAGAACTGCAGGAAATCAGTTTCTGTTGCTTAGGCCACCCAGTCTGTGGTACTTTGTTACGAGCCCTAACAAACTAATCCAGATAGCCACAGAATAGCCTTAGTGTGGACTTTCACCATGACACACAGCCATTTGTGATACTGACAGCTCCTGTGAGGCAGAGCTCAGAGACATTCTTTGTTCCTTACCCAAAACCCACACATGCAGCCAGCGCAAGCATGTGTTAGTTAACAGTGTGGTCAAAACTCCTGCGTGTTCTCCACCAACGCACCTGCTACAAGCACGTGAGCACACGTGTATCCCTGGTGTCCATGGATACATCCTATTCTGCCATTGTATTAGTTTTAAAATGTATGTAAATGTTGCATTCTACTCTATAGAATATTTTGCTATAAAAATGCTTTAAATTTTAAATTACTGGTCAAAATTATTTAACTTTTACTAACTCAACCTTGGTTAATAAACCAACCTTAGAGTAAAATCGACTCTCTAGAGACGTGTGCCATGGCTTTTCTGCCTCCTGTTCGCAGACACGCTTTGGAGTGTGAGTGCTCCCATTGGTGGGAAGTATGGGGAAGGAGGGAGGAGGGATGTTCCAGGGACTGTTTTACGGAGAACAGAGAATGGAGAGCCTGAGACTACCAGATACCGAGACTACTCACACGTGTTAACTGAGAAGTTAGGGAACTTTCTGCGGTCGGCAGATGCTGTGCTTGGGGACGGTGGCAGATAATACTCTGCTTTTATAAAAGCAGGGAAGGTGTTATTATACCTCCAGATTTGCAGCATGCGTCAGTAATCTGTGACCAGACATCGACTGCTTGAAGAAAGTGGGTGACACTGCTAATCTGTAAAATGAGTAGAATAATACTTACTGGATTATTTTAGGGTGAATTGAAAATGCACATACTAAATCAGTGGAAATTATCATTACCATATAATCATGATTTCCCCTGAATATTCTGTATTGCCCCCACAAATATGAAGTAGGGAATTGCCCCAGTAGAAGTAACCGTGTTCATATGTAAAGAACATTACTCTCATTGGAAAATAACACTCAGTAAACTGAGCCCCAAATAACAAGAAAGCTAATTTCCATATTGAGTAGAAATGATTTGGGGAAGAGTGAAAGAGAAGAAATGTGGTAGGGATGGCCACTGTGAAATGGCTTGAAAATTTCCAGCATCCACAGTTTCATAAATGGAAAAAACAATCCGTATAATAGCCATTATTTTACGGGCACTTAGTATTTGTCAGGCACTTTGTACACGTGTTTCATTCAGTTACAGCAATCCCCAGACCCCCATCAGAGTCACTGTGGTTCACCCAGGCTCCACCTTAGCAAATTGACCTGGGACCCAAGCCGAATAACGCAGTGTCTGGGCTTCCCCCACCACCCCACTCCCAATTCAGAACAAAGAACCTCCACTGGCCACTTCCCCGCTGTACCTTCTGTCCATTCAGCAAGGCAGTGAGTGACTGGGCTTTGGGTCAGACCCGCCTGGGGTCATATGGCAGCCCTGCAACTTAGTAGCAGCACGCCCTGGGACTAGCTACTCCACCTCTCTAAGCCTCGATTCCTTGCAGCTAAATAAAGCTGAATAATAGTAACTTCCACATAAATTGGGTTTTTTAAAATGATATCAGACTATATGCTTGGCACATAATAAACATTAAAGTTTTGTTTTTTTTAAGGTAGTTGCTATTACAATCTTGTATATCCAGAACCACTTCTTCAGCATCAAATCACACAGTGAGCTCTCAGGTCCCATGAAGTGGTGTTGTAAAATACTTCCTGACTGCAATGACTGCCACCAAAAAGTGAGTCAGAACTCATTTCCAGGTGGCTCTAGCTAACATTTATTTTAATTGCCTCCAAGTAGATACCTCCCAGGTTAAAAGAGCTGCCTGCGGTCTTACACAAAGTCCAGGGCAAAAGATATTGTTCTGCAAGCCAGGTGGCCGATTACACAGTTACTTTAAAATCTTGCTCACACTCTGCTCGCCCATGGCAATGTTGAAGTTGGAAGTATTAAGCAGGAGAACATAAGATTTTAACAAGAAGGTGTGAACCTCAGGGTTACATTTCCTGTTTGTTTCTAAATTAGGAATTTTAGAGCCGTTCATCCATCATGGGCTTTCAGAAATTGAGAAATCCCCCTGGGTCTCCTGGCATGATGATGCCGCTCACTTTCCCTTGCTTCACCATTAATTACCATGTTATTTCTGGGCGGGTTTGTGTGTTTCTCCAGGTGCCATCCAGATAGTCAGTGCACATGGGTGATCCGTAGCATGAGGCAGGGCAAACAAAGGAAGAGAGGATGGGTCCAGACCAAAAAGAAAGCCAAACAGAGACATATGGAGTTCATCACGGAAGAAGCAAAACTCCCCAAGCCGTGTAAATGTGTATGAGTGCCGAGGGCACATTTGAAGCAACTGTTTTTCTATGTGCCTTGCAAATCATTTTGTGGTTTCTGCAGAGTTCCTTTTGGGTGATTGCTTTTAAGCACCACCTAAGCCCATCCCAGCTTAGCCCTTGGAAAGTAACGTCTAGAGACATTTCTGCACACTGGAAGAACATCATTTTATAAAAGTTTCCTTCAGGAAAGGAATGTAGGGACAATTCTCATACGCAGCATATCCCTGCATGTTAGGATTGGGTCTCCACTGCACGAATCAGCTAGAAATTTCAAAGGAAAAAAAATCAGCCCAAAACTGACATTATATAGACAAAATAGTTAATGGAATTAACGTTTGTCTTTTTAACATCATGTAAATGCAGATTTAGTCAAAAGGCTTTCGTTGAGTTACTTCGAATCGCTTAACACTTGCCATGCAGCGGTCCCTGCCCTCGAGGCAGAGGCTGTAATGAAAGAGCCACAGTCAAGCAAATGATCTGCAGAGAAAGCGAGCGATTACACTGTAATCACAACCGTGTGTCAGGGACGACTTGGGAGAGTAAACGCTGGGCACCTTCTGTTTCTTTCTGTGTATAAGAATCATTCAGAAGTAACAAGAGAGGGAACACTGGCCAGCGAATGCACCAACATCGAACATTTTTCCTTTGAAGCTGGAACTCCTCTGACCTCAGGCATCGTCGATTTGCTGTGCAACCCCAGAGGTGTCCCAGAAGGGTCAGCAGAGATGGCTCCAGGGGAATGTTTTCTTACTTGGCAAATTAATCAAGACTGAGAAACTGAAACAACCTCAGAACTCAACATGGTCTTCTGCTTTCCCCTTTCACCTGGTTCTCCTTTGAAAGCAGATCTATAGCAGACATCAAGGAGGTTAGTGGGTTGGGGGAGGAAAAGGCTGGGTTACCGTACATTTCATGCCCTGGAACAGGTGTTGAGGACATCTTAGCCAATACTAAAGCTAAACTGGGAACGCTTTTCAAGTGCAACTAGCAGGAGACAGAGAGTTTCATCAGAGCTATTTTGTAAGTCCAGCCTGGGCTACAGGTGACTACGATGCAGCAAAATTTGGCCAAGAGGAAAAACACAGAACAATTAAAAGTGGCCACACGATGGATTAACCAAAGAACAGCAAGTGAAGCAAGAACGCTGAGACCTGTGCCAGCAAGAACAGTGTCTGCAAGGAAACGTGTGAAGACTTCAGCAGGAAATCTTTATAAGTGAGTCCAGGGCCGAAACTCCTGGGGGGACCCTGCAGAGGGGCTGGGACTCTGACTAAGCATTTCCAAACCTTAGGTCATAAATTTTTGTGCATAGGAAACCCAGGATGTGAAAAATAAGTTACGAATGACCTGGACTAAGGACTACACATTCGCTGTGTTCCAAGACTGCATATAAAACTCAGCCCTGTGGGCTTTGTTCAGTAAATATAGAATGAAGCACCTAGCGGATGCCTGTGTTACTGTGGAGAACAACAGAAGACGAGGTCTTTGACTCTCAGATGTTTAAAATTCCTTCTCCTTGCAGACTTCTTAAGTGGTCATTTTAGAATAACAGATCCGGACAGAAAACTGTTGAATGAGATTACCTTTCTAGTCTCAGAGCACGATTAAATTAGTTTTATAAGCCTGAAGTTTTTACCATCAATATGAGAAAGTTAATTTTTGAAGGCAATAATCCCCCCCCCACCAAAAAAAAAAAAAATCTTTAAGGCTTCTATAAGATCAAATTTCCAGTATGCAAGAAAGGCCTGCAAACCCAGCCCCGGATATGTGAATCACTCATCCATTCAAATGAACCGAGGTCATGATTCCTGAGGAATATTACCTTCCCAGCTTGAAGAGAAGATATGATAAATTGGAGGCATCCTGTAACATCTTCCATTCAAGCACCTTTCCCCAAAATGTGCCCCATAGATATTTTGCAAAATTAGCATTTCTATCATTAAATAAATTTGGGAAACACAGAGTTAACCTGAGTTAAGACTTTTCTTAAACATATGTTCTGAGATATATTGTGAATCTGCAGGGAGAGAATATAGTATTTTTCAATCTTATTTGACCATGGAACCCTTTCCTCATAAAAATGATTTCCAAGACAGGTGGTCCATGGAACACACTTTGGGGAACACTGTGTCAGGGGCCCATATTGCAGACTATGCTCTCCTACAGACTTCATGCATCCACGAGGAGCGTGCACTTCAAAGTGCTTCCAGATGAGCTGGGCCCTGGCAACCCTGTGCTACTATGAGAAATTTTCCTTATGATGAAAATGTCCATGACTAATATTCATTATGTTTTCTCCAAATATTTTTTCTCATGGTCACAAGACTTACTTTCTACCCAGATCTCGTTTGGATGTGATGAGGAAGCAGAGCTTGGTCTCTTGGGTTCTGTCCCCAGTTCTGTGTCGGCATGTTCCTTTCCATCACATTTAGCTGAGCAGCCCACTAGGAACACTTCATCCTTTTCCTCTGAGGGAGGTGGTGGGGTCTGGGATGCAGATTCGGCCCTTAGAAGGGCCATTTTGCACAGAGAAAAACATGTTCCTAAGTCCTAGGCTGCTGGACCCCCAATTCTAAAGACATTCCCAGGCTTTCAGGGCACCCTGGAGAACAACCACTGCTGACTCAGCACCTCCTGTCACCACCCCTGGAAGAATAAGCCCAAGAGCACACTCCAGACGGGGCCAGCATCTTCGGTGCCAGAGACAGCACATGAGGCTAAGTCAGCCCCCGCCCCAAGTCCTCCTGCGAAGTGACAATGGTGACAGGCGGAGGCACGCTTCTGGCAGGAAACTGTGGCTCTTCCCCAGTTGGCAGCTTCAGCATTTCCATCTTTGGGGAGGACTTCGCCAATGTGAGAAATGTAGAATCATGTCCCGAAGAAGTCAGATGGGTTGACTCCTGGTTTATATCATGTTCTTGGAGACGTGAAGTCTGGAAACCACAATCCATCTGCTTTTCAGTTTTCTTGTTTGAAACAACAACTTTTCCCAACATTAAGAAGGAAAGACAGCAACGTGAATGCTCAGTGAGTCAAATTTGGGAGAGTGGCCCCGTCTGCGTATACATGTCCACCTGGAGGCCGGAAGGGGTGACCTGCAGGTAAGAGAGGCTGTTCCCACAGGAGCCGGGCAGCTGCACAAACACCCTGAGCTTCTCCGTGGAGCTCAGAGAGCCTGGCAAACGTAAATGGATGAAGTCATGCTGGCAAGCCTGTGTCACCCTCAAGTAATTAAGACCCTTGCCTAGCCACCTCCCAGACACAGCCTGGCGCACCCACAGGTGTGTTGTTCTTCCCCAGCTGGCATAACAAGGCCATGCCAGCTCTGAGGCCGAAACAGCCTGGGGCCATCCAAGACTAACAGGGCCAGGCCATAGAAGCCAAGCCAGGAAGCGGAGGGAAGGCTCTCCTCGCAAAATGAAAATAAATTGCAAATGGCATTGTGTGTGTGGTTGCCCTGGAGAAGAAGGATCTGGGGAGGGGTAAAAATAGAAACCCTGTCAAGGCTCTTCAGTGAGGTTTGCTCCCGCCCAGCCAGGTGGTCCCCAGGCACGAGGTGGGTGTTAATCGCCGCGGTGCTGGGACAAACAGGAGAAAGACCGTGCTGCAAGCCTGCCAGGGCCCAGACCCTCTGTAACTCACGAGAGATCGGAGGGACGTGTCCTCCAGCACTTCTGCTCTATGTTATACAGGTTTTTCATCGATTACCTTGTTTATGAGCTAGGCAGAATTATTTATTAACCCCATTATATAAATTAGGAAACTCAGGGTTGGAAAAAGGTGTGGGGCATCACAGCCGCTCGGTCGGTGACTGGGGCGGCAGGGACTGCAGCCCACGCCTCTCCCACCACGGCATTTGTGTTTTGTTTTGCCCCTGATAGTTCAGGTCACAAAAGCCTGCCGTGAGCAAGCTGACCCCTTCCTGTTTGGGATCTGCCTCCCAAACCCGCTCAGAAGGTAGCGGTTTTGGACTCATTCTGTTCTTATTAACAGTGGCTGACAGCTTTGCTGGGTCCTAGAAAAAAATTTCGTTTCCATCGTAGATATATATCTCTTAAGGTGAAAAGCCTAATACCAGTCTGAAAAATCCGAGACTTGGTTTTTCATTCTAGATCTCAACGGGGTGCTCTTTGGCGAGTCACCCTCCACAGGCTTTGTCAGGTTAGGCTGTATTTGTCACTCGGGAGGCCCGAGGGGTTGTGGGTGCTGACCAGTAAGGTCAACCAGAACCTAAATGTTTGTTCTGTTAAACTATACACAACCAGACTTCTGCATTCGGATCATTCTGGATGGCCAAATGGCTTTTGTACTAATCACTCACGTGCCTGGAATATTTTTGGTGACTTTTTTTTGGCAAGGAAAAAGCTGTGCTTGTGTTTGCATCGCATCTTGTGCTGTTGGAGGAGTCAGCTAAAGAGGTCGAGTTTGCCAACACGGCACACGCACACGGACAACTGGCATTCAGGGGATGTTTTCTGCACGTGTAAGAGCTGCTGACGTGGACCACGGGATGACTTTCCTCCCCTCGGGACACAGCTCCATTTTATGTTCTCTGCTGCTCACGCGCCGCATCTCAGGACTTTCAGTCTGCTGCCCGCGGCTCTGATTGTCCCTATTAAAGAACTGCTCTCAGTTGCCTTGTTCTTCTTAACCCTTTCCTTCTGTGGATATCTTGCACCTTCTATAACCTCCCACTTCTCCATGCTATTTTCATGCAGATAAAAATGTTGTTACATTATTACTGTTGGCAACTAATCACAGCTGTTTTCAGACTGCTCAGAAAACTGACCAGTCACGGTGCGCTGATAGAAAGTGTCCCAGTCCTGAGCTTGCAGTAGCAAACAACTCAGTTCAGCAAAAGTTTGTGGAACATCCGCTAGTCGCTGGGGCTCTCTCTTCAGGTAAGAGTGACCCAGACAAACCAACCGAGGAACTTCAGTGGGCCAGGGCAGGCATCCTGTGTGCAGACTTCATTTCAGTCCAGAGGGTGCAACAGCACTGGGGTGACTGGCCAGGGCTCTCAAGCTGGGCTTCAGTGAACTCTCTGCGTGGAAGCCCTTCCTTCTACGCCCCACCTCCACTTCCCTTCACCCCACACCGCCTGGGATTTCACCCCAACAGCCCTCCAACGCCCTTGCATTTTGGCTTAGCCCTTAAATAACCTGAGAGACCTTTGGAAGTCAATTGTGTCAAAGAAAGATGATCAGAGAATGCAGAGACAGATGCTCACAGGTGAGAAAGGGGAGGAACTGAATACCTTGGTGGAGATAGGTCATAGAAATGCAAAGTAGCCGAGCACAGCAAGCTGAGACAGCAGGAAGAAAGAACAATCCAGAGCAACTAAGAACAAAGAGATAGCAATTGGGGATGTCAATATCACCCAGTTCCACTGCTTCCTCCTAGGTGTCTATTTCAGGAAAAGTCACCCTTAGAAAAGTGGTTATTTTCAAAAGAAGCAAAAAAGAAAAATCAGGGGACCAGTGGCTGGAGAGAAGAACTATTTAGAGATCTTTGTTTTAGGTCATCTTGCACAGGAGAAAGAGGAGAAAGAAGACACTTTGTGTTTCTGTAAGGGACCTTGTAGAGGCTGCTGCAGCTGCCCTTGTGCCTGGTCTCTCAGGAATTTAAAACCCCAAATGAGGACCCAAGTGGAAAACCCCGGGATCTCTCCTGAGGATAGTCAAGTACCTCTCTCTTTCTTCATTAACAATGGCTAACAGCTTTGCTGGGTCCTAGAAAAAATTTCATTTCCATAATAGACATATGTATGTCTTAAGGGGAAAAGCCTAATCCAGCTTGAAAAATCTGAGACTTGGTTTTTCATTCTAGATCTCAGCTGGGTGCCCTTTGGCCAGTCACCCTCCACACACTCCCTGAGGTGCCTCGGGGAGCCAGCTACATTGCTAGGTGCAGGAAATTCAAGGGTAAATAAAATATTCTGTTTCTGCCTTTGAAGCTCTCACATCTTTGGGCCTCCACTTCATCTGTAAAGTGAGAGGACTGGAGCGTAGACATTGAAATCCCATTTTTCTAGCCAAAGACGACTAGCCTGCGGAAACAATATGAAGCAAGTTTTGCTGCGGTCTCCATTTCCACTTATTAAAAAGAAAATCAAATCCATGGCTTCAGTCATTTGATGAGGGGATGTGATGGGATGTTCTTACCAAATGACAATTTTTATCCTTTTAAAAAATACATACTAGCCGTTTGGAAGTTATCACATACAAGAGTTCATGACTTCCAGGCACTCCATAAATCACTGTATCATCCCATCCGACATTATCAGGATGTTTCTCCTGATAATGCATTTTTGCGCCTGAACAATATTTCTAATTACTGCTATTCACACTCAGTCTTTCTTATCAAATCAGAGTATCTCCACTGTTTTTCAAACTAAAATGTTGAACCCCTATTTTAGATAGTATCTGACTACTGGGAGTTTACATCAAAGTAAATTGATTTAGATACCTAAAAAGGACACACAAAAATCTGAAAAGAGTAAAGCCAGAGATACATGATGTGGTATACACATTGCAGGGCAGGCAAACAATCTATTTTATAGTAATCCAAAGTAAACCAACGCTTTGCATATTGAGGGAAGAAAAATTGGCAGGGCAAGAACTCACAGGGCTTTGCAAAACTATACCATAGGTCTGCAAAGATGAGAAATCGTGATTTCTCATCTTAGTCTTCATGGCTAAAGAAGAACATGTGAAATGTAGAAGCTTGAGAATTAAGACAAAATCACCAAGATCTGGAAAGGGAGGTAGAGCAGAGGTTACGAGCACTGGCTTTGCCTTCCCATAGACCTGGGCTTGAATTCAGGTCTGCTGTGTATTTGATATTTTAGTATAGACAAGTTATAAACTTTCTAAACCTTATTTTTCTTAATAATGCTTTATAGGATTGTTGTGGATATTAAATGAAATTGTGTATCTAAAATTCTTAGCCCAGTGCCCCACAAATGGGTAGTACTTCAATACATGGTGGTGATTATCTACAAGACCTTTCCTGTATAAAGCATTTTACAATATATTATATACATTTATATACAGGCATATATATTAAATTAATTTATATGTATTTAAAGACTTAAAAACCTTTGATAAAGAGATATCAGCACTAAACAGCCAGCCTAGGATTTATTTACACATTAAAACTTTTTCTAATTTATAACAATTTTTTTAAACAGGGAACACAAATTTTAATATACATATTTAAAGTTGTAACTTTTCCTCCAAACACTGTTTTAGCTGCATCACACAAATTTTTTTTATGTTGTCTTTTCACTTTCATTCAGTACAAAATATTTTTTAATTTTCCTTGCCATTTCTTCTTTGGCCCTGGGACATTTAGAAATGTCATCTAATTTCCAGATATTGCGGGGAATTTTTCAAATTTCTGCTGTTTATTTCTAATTTAGTTCTATTGTGGTTGAAGAACATACTTTGACTTCAATCTTTTTATGTTTATGAAAACTTGTTTTAGGGCCTATTATACTGTCTATCCTGGAAAATGTTTCAAATGCACTTGAAAAAATATATTTTGCTGCTGTAAGGTGAAGTATTCTATTAACACAAATGTCAGTTAGAACATGTTAATAGTGTTTTTTCAATTTTCTATATCTGTACTAATTTTCTGTCTACTTATTCTGTCAGTATCAAGGGCCTTGAAATTTTGAACTATAATTACTGAATAGTCTACATCGCCCTTCAGTGCTCTCAGTTTCTGTTTTATATATTTTAGAGTCCTGTTGTTAGGTGCGTATACACTTAAAATCGTTGTATCTGTGTGATGGCTGGTTAGCTCAGTTGGTTAGAACAGGATTCTAATAAAATAGTTATATCTTCCTGATGTATTGACCCCTTTATATTTGTGAGATTTCCCTCTGTATCTCTGGTAATATTTATTTTCTAAAAGTCTATTTTGTTTGATTTTAATATACCCACTCCAGCTATCTTATGGTTAGTGTTTATATCTTTTCCATTCTTTTACTTTCAGTCTAGCTGTATCTTTGAATTTAAATTGTGTCTCTTGCAATCAGCACATAGTTGAACTCTGTATCGCATCTGATGCTCTTTATGTTTTCACTGGAAACTTTAGTCAGTGTAATGGACTACTGAATATGATAATTGATATGATTGGATTCATGCCTGCCATTTTGTTGTTTGTTTGCAATATAGCTCATGTCTTTTTTTTCCTCTGTTCCTCCTTTATTGCTCTCTTTAGGTTAAACAAATTTCGTTTTTGGTGTATCATTTTAATTATTCTGTTGATTGTCTTTTTAGTTATTTTCTTAGTGTTTGCTGTAGGCATTAAAATGTACTCTTAATTTATCAATATAATCTGTGTTAATACTGATTTAATTTCAGTAAAATCTAACACCTACCTATGCTCCTGGCTTAATTTCCTGCCCTCTGCTTTGTGCTATATTGTCGTATATATCTCTATAACATTATACACTCAATAATACAATGTTTTGAGTTTTGCAATATACAATCTGATGGGATTTTTTTAAACTTAAAAGAAAAGGTATATATTTATATAGTCTTTTATATTTACCCACAGAGTTACCATTTCCGGCATTCTTTGTTGCTCCCTGTGGATTTGCCTTATGGTGTCATTTTCTTTCATTTCTGATAGAATTTCTTGGAAGGCAGGTCTGCTAGAAACAATTTCAGTCTTTGTTTATCTGAGAATGTTTTTATTTCACCTTAATTTTTGAAAGATAGTTTTGCTGCATATTTGTGGTTGACAGTTTTCTTTCATCATTTTGAACAAGTCGCTCCGCTGCTTCTGGCCTCCATTGTTTCAGACAAGAAATCAGGCGATAATTGCGTTGCTGTTCCCCGTTGTTTAGGAAAAGTTAGTTTTCTCCTGCTGCTTTTGAGATTTTCTATTTGTGTTCGGTTTTCAGTAATTTTACTATAATGTGTATAGGTGGAGATTTCCATGTTCATCCTACTTAAAGTTTATTGAGATTCGAGATGTGTAAATTAATGTTTTTCATCAAATTTGTACAATTTTCAGCCATTATTTATTCAAGTATTTTGGCTGCCATTTTTCTCTTTCTTCTCTTTCTTGGACTCTCATTGCATGTAAGTAGGTGTGTTTGATGTCGTCCCATAGGTCTCTGAGACTTTGCTCATTTTTCTTTAGTCTGTTTTTCTACCTATACTTCAGAGTAGTTAATTTCTATTGAGCTATCTCGAGTTCGCTGATTATTCCTTCTGCCATCTTAAATCTGCCTATTTAAATTTTTATTTCAGTTATAGTGCTTTTAAATTTTAGAATGTCCATTGGTTCCTTTTTATTGTTTCTTTTTCTCTGTTGAGAATTCCTATCTGAGTATCATTGCCGTCATACTTTCCTTTAATTTCTAAAATGTAAGCGCTGCTTTGAAGTCTTTGTGTGCTGAATGTATTTGGATCCACTCAGAATCAGTTTCTATGGATTTTTTTTTCCTGAGTATTGGTCACGTTTTCCTGTTTCTTTGAATATCTCATGATGTCTTATCGAAAACTAGACATTTGGATTATGTATTGTAACAATTCTGGATTATGATTTTTTCCCTGTGAGGTAGTTTTCATTTTTAGTAATATATTAAAATACCTGGAGTTAATTTACAGAATCTGTCTCCCTGAGATGTGCAGCCACTGATGTCTCTGCTCAGTTTGTTTTTTTTTTTTGTAATTCTCATTTTATTTTTATTTATTTATTTTAGAGACAGGGTCTCGCTCTGTCTCCCAGGTCATTTTCTTTTCTTTCATTATTTTCTTTCTTCTTTATTTCTTTCTCTTTCTTTATTTCTTTCTCTTTCGTTCTTTCTTTCTTTCTTTCTTTCCCATTTTGCCTAGTTTCCTAGGTGTTGCCATGTCTGCATAGCTTGCTGGTACCTCAATGACTGATGAGAGGTTGTGCTCAAGCACTTTAAGCCTATGATGCTTCCACCCTCTGCTGATAGATCTATGTGTGAATTGTGTGGAAGGAGGTGCTACGGAGGGATTCAGAGTTCAGGCAATTTTCAATTCTGCCCCAGCGTTTATTTTGCGTCGGTCTCCTGCAAATATAGTTTCCCAATCAGCCAGAAAGTCATAGTGAGCTTATCTATCCCTTATATGACTCTCTCATTTCCAGGAACTTCCAGTTAAGTTTTTTTTTTTTTTTCCCCAGCTAAGTTTTTGACTGGTCTGTCCCTTGCCCTAACTGGTACTACAAACTCAGGTTGGCAGAGCTGTGAGAATTCCCCATTTATTTTCTTCCACGTCTGCTATTTTTCCTGACAATGCTGCCAGGAATGGGTTTTGCCCTTGCAGTTCCAACCAAGTCAGCCTCCTGTAGCAGTAAAGCAACTGGTTTTCACAGTCAGTCCAGCCTTGCTAAAACGAGTACACTGACCATGGTTTTAGAGGGGTTAAAAGGGAGGGACAGTCCCAGGCAAGATGCTGTAGATCCTGTAGACTTCCACTTTTCTTATCTAAAGGTTCTAGCAGCTTTTTCATTAATAAATACTTCTCAATTTGTTGTTTTTCTCTGATTTTCAGTGCCCTGAAACAGTTGCTTTTTATAGTTTCTCCAGTTTTATACTTGCTTTTTGGGGGGAGAAGATTTGCTAAACTTCTCACTCTGCTGTAACAGAGTACTGCCTCTAAATAAACCTTCTAAGCCAACTACCTCAACATGGGTCAGCAGTAGCTTTTTCCTATTTACCCTGTTTCCTACTCCCCAACAATTTTATACACTCTCTGCTAAAAAGCTTTTTTATGTCTATTTTGCTTTTTCATGACTTCTTTACCCTAATAATGAAAAAAAATTCTTAAAGTGATTATGAAATCATCTTAACTACTATTTCCTTTCTGTCTGAGACTTTTCCTTGCATCTCCATATTCACATAATATACACCGTGGTGCCGTGGCGTCCGGAACTTAGGGGTGCTAACCATTTGTTCCTTAACTACACTCTTGGTCTAAAAAAAATTATGACTATGGATGATTACTGCATGACAAATTTGGTCAAACCCTTTGACATATGATTTCTTTAGATAAAAGATCCCATTAATTAAAGGCCTACGTATTCTGAAATAAGCTTCACATATTTTGTACACACTCAGCCTCTTTTTCAGTAATTCTTACCCTTGACTGCACATTAGAATCATCAAAGGAGCCACTAAAATTTATCACCAATTAGGCTCCTCCCTAGATCAACCTAAATAAGAACTTCTGGGGATGGATCCCAGGCATGTGTTTTTTAAAGCTCGTGGTTATTCTAATGCACACCAAGAATTGAGAACCAATGCTCTCTTATTAATGCCTTGACTTACCTTTTCAGATTGGTTCCTTTTCCCTCTCAACAGGACAACTTTAAAACTTTAAAGTAACAGGACACCAAAGCATCATCCATAGAAGAAACAAAACCAATTAGACTTTATCAAAATTAAGAACTCATGCTCTTTGAGAGATGCTGTGCAAGTGAAAGTGAAAGGCAAGTGACAGACTTTCACAATACGTGTGTCCACAACTCACAATTCATATATCTGGCAAAGGGCTTGTACGCAGAATGCATACAGGACACCTACAGTTCAATAACAAGGGAACAAACAACTCAATTTTAATATGGGGAAGGATTTGAAAAGAAATTTCACCAAAAAAAAGGTATACAAACCTCATATAAAGACATGAAAATTTACTCAACACCATGAGGCATCAGAAATATGCAAAATAATATCTCAATGAGAAACCACCAGCTCACACCTGTTAGGGCGGCAAATCTGTGGAGCAGCTGGAACTCTCACACGTGCTGCTTTGAACATAAAGCGATTCGACCAAGCTGGAAGACAATTTGGCAGGTTCTTACACAGTTAAATATACACTTACCATATGACCTGCCCTGAGGTATTGGCCTAGAAATGTCCACACAAACACTATACAAGAATGTTCATAGCAGTTTTATTTATAATATCCCCAAATTGGAAACAACCCAAATATCCATCAATTGAAGAACGGAAAAACAAATTGTGGTAGAACTATATAATGGAATACACTTCAACAATAAAAAGTCACAAACTACTGGTACACACAATTATATGGATGCATCTGAAAAGCATTATATGTTGAGTAAAACAAGTCAGACATGAAAGACCACACACTGTGTGATTCCATTTATATAAAATTCTAGAACAGGCATAAAATCTATAGTAACAGCAAGGATATCAAGGATTGCTGGCACAGTTGGGAGAAAGATTGTCTGCAAAGGAGCATAAAGAAATGTTTTAGGGGTGAAGCTGATGAAAATTTTCTGTATCTTAATTATGGTAGTGGTCACATGGTCACATACATATGTCAAAACTCACCAAACTGTATCTTTAATATGGGCGCTTTTTAGTATATGTAAATTATATCTCTGTAAACTTGATTTATAAAAAATTTGTCAAAGCAGCATAAAATGAGATAATGTACCTACAGTGCTTAGCACAGTTGCTATTGCTTGGTAAGCATCCCACAAAAGTACTGTTGTCTATGGTAAAATAATGTGAAGGTATCTGAGACATTATCTTCCTTGCCTGAAGAACTAGAACTGCAGATTCTTCAGCAGTTTCCTGACTCCTTTAACGTCAAGGACCTAGGGATAGGAACACTTGTTCCACAAGGAGACAGTACTCAGGTACAGGCATAGCAAGGATAACTACTTTTGGAAATAGCCAGGTAGTTTATATAGTATTTTTATTGTTGTTGGAGCTGCTGCTTCTGTTACTTTTTTGTTTATTTTATTTTGTCCTCATTTTTTTTTTTTTTGCTAAATTCACGATGTTTATTATATATGCCTTGAGAAAAGAGATACTGCAGCAGTGGAAGTTTGAAAGCTTGGGCTCTATTCTAGCTCTGCAATCCTGCCCAAATGATTAACTCTTTCAGTTTCACTTTTTTAAAAATGGATTGAGTTTAATGATCCCTAAGATTCCTTCCAATTTAAAACTTACAAGGTTCTGTGTGTATGTATATTTATTGAAAATAATATCTGTGAAAGTAATTCAGTTTTCACATCTCTGAACCCTTTCTCTCTTTTAGTGCATTGTAATTCTGCACTCTTCCTGCCTTTTGCCCTTTATCTATAATTAAAACTTTCTTTCTTTCTTTACGTATGTCCAATTTCCTCAGAGTCTTTCCAGCAATAGGAAAGAATTCATTCATATATAACTACTCAACAAACCACCTCAAAACAATGGCTTAAAACAATAACAACATTTGTTTTGCTCATGAATCTGCAATTTGGGCAGGGCTCAGCAGGGATGGCTTTTCTCTGCTCCATTTGGCAGTGCCTGGGACAAGTTGAGACTGGAATCATCTGAGAGCTTGTTGCTCACATTCCTGGGAAGTGGACCAGGAAGTTTCAAACAACTAGGGGCTGGAGCCCTCAAACATCTTTCTCTATGTCCATGAGTTTTCTACATGGTCTTTCCAGCATGATGGCTTCAGAGTAGCTGAATTCCTTACATGTTGGCTTATGGCTCCCTATATGCGTAACTGAGAGTGAGTGAGAGTTCCCTGGGCAGAGGTTGTGTTGCCTTCCCTACCCTAGTTTTAAAAGTCACACAGTGTCAGTTCTGCTTAATTGTGTTCATTAAAAGTGAGTCACTACAGCAGGCCTATATTCAAGGAAAGGGGAATTAGATTCCACCTTGTAATGGGAAGAATATTAAAGAATTTAAGAACATGTTTTAAAATGATGGCCAACTAGTTTGAATTAAGGTGCTTATAAACAACAATGGCTTATGAAAATATTTCCCTCTCATTTGTTCCAGTGTTGGCCTGTCCAGATCACTGCTGCTCTAACTCAGAGGGCTGGTGCTTTGGGCACTGCGATGGCCCATGGTGAAAGGGAAAACAATGGAAACCTTGAGATCACAATGCAAAACTATTCCTAGTGTATCCCTCAGAAGCCAACTAGAAAGTGGTTTGTGCCAATCTCAGTTCTGTCTGCTGCTGGAAAGGAGAGAGCAGGCTGCAGACTATGTTTTGCCTTAGTGGAGGGTCAGGAAAACATTATTTCATCCAAACTCCATCAACCCAAAACATATTGAGGAACTGATGAACAGTTTTGAGGGTAGCACCTCATACAGAATAAAAGCTGTTCATTCAGTGACTAAAGCTAAATAAATACTGCAGATATCTGGGTAAATAAAGCATATTTATAGCATGAATCCAATGATGGTTGCATATTTTAAATAAAAAACAGGATTTCGACTCTTTGCCTAATGCCCAGAGAGTTTATAGCATTTCTCAAACTTTTCTATCAGAATATCAGAGGATAGAAAGTCTTTATCTCCCAGTATCCGAGAGAGTTGCCCTAAGGTTTCTCTCTAAGGAGAATTTTTGTTTTAATTTTCATCTTAAACTTTAAATATTTATATGATATTTGCATTCTATGCCACAAATTATCCAAGTTTATTTTAATAAAAAATGAGGGTTATTTCACCCAAAATTGCATAGGTAAAATTGATACTCTGAGAAAATGAGCCAGGTTTACTCTGTAATTATTTCCTCACCCATATTCAGGTCTTTCTTGGGTTTGTGAATCCTATTTAAGAAGAAAGGAGCTGTTGCCTTGCTTGGAAAATATAATTTTAGCGTTTGAGAGAATTTGTTTTTATATATTCGGATTCCACACTGATCTTGTCAATTGTAAATCTTTAAACTTCCTTTACATTTGCCAAAATAGTAATCAAATGCTACATTAAATTATAAGGCTATTAGAATCATGGGCCTCAAAGATCTAAAGGATCCTTTACATCATCTGATCTAAACTTTTAGTTCTTCAAATAAACATCTGAGCCCAAATATGTAAAGTAACCTGCTTAAATAATGTACCTAGTCAATGTCAAATAATCAATAAATTGTTCTAGACCAGATGTAATTTCCATCTTTTTGTTTTTACTAGGTGTTTGCATTTTACCTACCATTATTTAGGGTTACTTTTATTTTTCCCCCATTTCAAATATTTTAAAAATATATTTTATATGTTATATGAGGGGACTCTGTTTTCAACAATGGTGAAGTAGCTTTTATTAAATTAATCTTGCCAAAAGCAATTATAAACTATGGACAAAATATAAAAACTAGTTGAAGGTACTGGAGAGCATCAGAAGCAGGCAGAAATGGAGCTGATACCATCTTAGAAATAAAGAAACT
Organism: Avahi laniger; assembly: GCA_963575035.1. Taxonomy (NCBI): domain Eukaryota; kingdom Metazoa; phylum Chordata; class Mammalia; order Primates; family Indriidae; genus Avahi; species Avahi laniger. The sequence goes on from CAUYSK010020867.1 coordinate 46,733, forward strand.
TATTTGATGAGATCAATACTTAACAGGCTGTCTCCTAAGAGTCTCAAGTTTGCTTTGGAGAGTGGGAGATAGAGAGCAAGGAATGAAACTTTCATAAGTCTTAGGAGGAACTGAGTTTATCTTTCACATGGGATGAATACAAATCATTCATTTCAACCATTCAGTCTATCCAAAAAGTAGACTATGGCAGATTAAATATTATCCCATCCCCTCATCAAGAAAAAGGGTCTGTCTATGTGCTTTCCCCATGAATATGAATGAATTCTGCACTGCTTTGAACAACAGAATATGATGGAAGTGATGCTAACCCAGTTTCCAAGTCAAGACCTTAAGAGACTGCCAGCATTCCCTCTATTCTCTTGGAATACTCATCCTTAGAACCCAGCCACCCATACTTTGAGCAAGTCCCAGCAATCATATAGACAGACGCACATTAGGAGGAACCAAGGCTTCTCGCTGACAGCCTTGGCTAAGTTCCTAGCTGACAGCACCAATTTACCAGGCATACAAGTGAGCCAAATGGGAGGAAAACATGCAGCTCCAGTTCACCTGTTCCAACTGATGCCGTGTAGAGCAGAAATAAGCTGTCCAAGTGGAATATTTGAAAATAAAACTAAGAACTGTTGTTTAGGCCAATAATTTATGGGGTTATTTGTGTTACACTGCAATACATACCAGAACAATGGGCAAAGAACTTGAACTAGTACTTCACAAAGGAAGATATAGAAATGGCCAATAAGCACCTGAAAAGATTAACATCATTAGTAACCAGGGAAATGAAAGTTCAAACCACAAAAGATGTCAATACACTCATTAACCTGGCTAAAATTAGAAAGACTGACCCATAGCAAGTGCTGGTTAGGATGTGGAGGAACTAGAACTCTCATACTTTGCTGAAAGCAATGTTAAATTCAATGAAAATAGTTAGGCAGTTTTTTAAATAGAGTTTAATATACCCTGTGACCCGGCAGGTTCAGTCCTAAATATTTACCCAAGGGAAATGAAAACATGTTTACCAAAAACTATGCAAGAATATTCCCAGCAGCTTTTTATCACGATAGCCCACACTGGATACAACACTAATGCCTATCAACCACCAAAATAGATAAACAAATCATGTTATATTTATAAAATGATAAATACAATTGTCTGCAATAAAAGAGAAAAACTACTAGTATAAGCACCAACATCCATGAACCTCAAACATATGACATTGAAGGAAGGAAGTTAGACACATAGGAATGCCTATTTTACAAGTCCATTTATATGAAGATCAAGGGTAGGCAAAAATGAATCTACTAAGTAGTAAGGCCATGATTCTGTCCCAAGTAAGCTGGTTTCTAGAGCCCGTGATCTTAACCATCATGCTATATGTGTAAATGCATAGATAAAGATTTTTAAGGTGATATAGAAAATTATTTAACTGATTATGTGTGGTAAGATTCTGGGGAAGAGGGAAAAATGTAGAGGCAGTACAATTGAAGAGGGGTGAAATAGTACTTTTAGGGTTTTTTCTCTATACAGTTGTATTATTTCAAAATTTTAAAACAGTCATGTATAACATTTTAAAATATTTTTATTATTGAGTGTAATTTACTTAGAGTAAAACACATATTATAAGTGTATATTTGGATGAGTTTTGTAGCAGGTACACATCCATATAACCAACATTAGATCAAGATATAGAGCAATTCCATTACCTTGAACATCAATCTCATCTCTGCACAAAGGCAACCACTGCTCTACCTGGATATCAGAACAAAACCCAACACTATTAAAGGAATATAACATAATCCTACACACAGCAATATAAAATTTCACAATATGTGGCATCAAATAAAAAAATTATCAGGTGTTCAAAAAAGTAGAAATACATGATTAATCTCAAGAGAAGGCCAGTAAATGGAAGCAAAACAGAAATGACAGAAATTTAGAAATTGGAAGACAAGAACTTGAAAACAGCTATTGTAAATATGCTTAATATACTCAAGGAGGAGAAAACATGAACACTATAAGGAGCAGAAAGGAAGATATTTTAGAGTGAGAGAGAGAGAGAGAGAAAGACCATAATGGAATATATAGAGATGAAAATTTTATTATGCAAAACAAAAAATATACTGGATAGTTTAACAATCAGAAACTGCAGAAGAATGGCCCAGTGGACTTGAAGACATAGCAATAGAAAATATCCAAAAGTAAGAATAGAGGGGAAAAAAATGGCAAAATTTCTAGTACCTATGGAACAATATCAAGGCTGTCTTCTATATGTAATTAGGGTCTGAGTAAGGGAGAGGGAAGACATATGAAGAAATAATAGCTAAAAGTTTATCCAAATTCAATGAAAACTATAACATGTCAACAAAGCTCAATGAAACCCAAGCAGAATAAATATAAAGGAATCCATGCAAAAACATATCATAATCACATTACTAAAAACAGGAGATAAAAAGAAACTCTTCAAGGCAACCAGAGATAAAATACCTATTACCTACAGATAATAATAAAGACAAGCATGACAGCAGACTTCTTATGAGAAATTATGGAAACCAAAAGAAAATGAATGAATGCCTTAAAACACTCACAGAAAGAATTGTCATCATAGAATTGTATTCTCAGGAAAATTTTCTTTTAAAAATGAAGGCAAAATAGAGAATAAATTAAAACTAGAAAAAATATTTCATACAAATAAAAGCTGAAAGGATTCATCGACTACAGACCTGCATTATAAGAAATACTGGATTTTAAAAAGAAAGTCAGACCTATATTTTGTTTACAAGAAACTCATATTATATATAAAGATACAGATAGGTTAAAACAAAGAGGATGAAAAATGAACACCATGTAGAAATTAATCAAAAGAAATATGGAATGGCTATAATTAATATCAAACAAAGTAGACTTCAAAATAAGTAATATTATCAATGAAAAGAGACATTTCATAATGATTAAGGAGTCAACTCATCATGAGAGCATGACAATCCTAAATGTATATACACCAATAATACCTAACAAAGGCAAAACAAATGAAACAAAAAATGATGAAACCAAAAGGAGAAATAGATAAATCCAGTGACAATTAGAAATTTCAACATCCTTCCTTTTCTCAGTAATTGATATACAAGTAGACAGAAAAATATAGAAGACCTGAAAAAAACTCTCAACAACTGACCTGATACTTATAGAATACTCCATCCAGCAACAGATTGCAAATTTTTTTCAAACGTGCACACAACATTCATGAAGAGAGATCAAATTCTAGATCAAAAAAGAAATCTTAATAAATTCAAGGAACTTTAAATCATACAAAGTATATTCTCTTATCATAATAGAATTAAGATAGAAATTATCTCAGAAATATTTCTGGAAAATCCCCAAATAATGATTCCAAACCCGATTACAAGGGAAATTAGAGAATAATTTGAACCACAGTAAAAATAAAAACATAACATATCAACATACATGGGATGCAGCTAGAGCATTACTTAGAGTGAAATTCATAACTTTAAATATCTGTATTTGAAAGAGAAGAAAGATCTCAAATCAATTATCTAAATTTCCACCTTAGGACACTAGAAAAGAAAGAGCAAAGCCTATATGTAAATTATATTTCAATAAGTTTAATAAAGAATGATCATATTCTTTGCCCATTTTGTCCTAAGAGTTCATATTAAATAGTCCTTTTCTGTTGTTTTTCTTTTCTTCATGCTACAGACTTTGTTTTAAATAATATTCTACGTTTTCTATATGGAAAGGCATCAAGTATCAAAGGAGACCCTTATTCTCCTCCTGCCTTCGGCTTTATTGAGGGAAGTAGGTAACAACATACAAGAATATACATAAAGAATTTCTGAATTTTATGGCATAAATTATGGCAATGAACAACCATGTATTAAGCCCTTGCACATTTGCTGTTTCATTTAATACCAAAGCTACAAAGAAACCTTAGGGGATTTTGATGGTTCAATTTATGATCACAAAAAACTGCTATTTAAATACCCGCCTCCTACAGAATTGTTGGATTTGGCTTATTTTCTCGGTAACGTGTGAGAATTTATTTTCATCATATGAGAAACTATCATGAAAAAGCCTTTCATAATCCTCGGGTTGTATGAGATCAACTTGCTTTAATGAATTATGACATCAAGCAGAATCTGTTGGAAAATAGCAGACATTTCGAGAGGTGGTAAGACGCAGAACAGGGGTGGAATTTATGTCAATCTCTTCCTCCCCACAAAACTCAAGCTCAACCACACATGATATCACAACAAGAGAAGGTGTGACTACTGACAGATTACTGTCCCCCTGTGGTCAGGAATCACCGCTTCTCATCAGTTCCAAGGCAATGAATGTCTTTCCTCACCTCCTGCTCATTGACGTTCGCATGTGGAGAAAACTCTCCGACTGGGAGACTACAGTTCCCCTTTCTCTGATTCTCTCTGGGGAGCTGCTACCTGTTTCAACAGCAGCCTCCTAGAGAGCAGGCTGGGTGCTCGTCCCAACGTTAGTACATATCATTAGATTAATACAGAGGAATTACTTCTTCACTGAGAAACTGATTTGAAGACATCGCCACTGTTAGGGCTTTTTCCCTAAATTAAAGCTAGGTTTAAGAATTATTTTTTCAAAGGTCCTCTCTGAATTATGGGGCTGTAATTCCATCTTGAAGGCGATTTGTGGGTCACGCTTCACTTCTTGTGGTTTATGACTTCAGCCCAGGCTCTCGGTGGAATTATAACCCAACGGTCACAGAGACTGCTATTTATCATCTGTTTATTTTACAACCAAGCACCAAGTGTATTTTGGTTTGATGCTCATGGAGAACAGAGAAGGAGAAGGAGGTGAAGGAAGAGGAGGAGAAGACAGAATAGTTTACCCGAAGCTAAAGCCATGTCTCCCCAGCTCTAAAAACTCAGATAAAAACTGAAAGCTGGACAAAAGTCCAAACATTATCTCCACGTTAGCAAGCATCTGGAAGCATCTTCTATTTGTTATCGTGGAAGCAAAGTGTCCAAATGATTGTTCTCTGTCTTTTCTCAGCTGGGTATTGCTGCAATAAGCTCAAACTGGAACTGAGGGGAAGCCATCATACTCTTCCTTCCCGGCTTTGTCCACTCTGTGCCGATAACAAGCTCTCTGGCAGGAGGTTGCAAACAGCTGGATCAGAGATCAGGCGGGGTCACTGCACACTCAGGCGGGCCGTGTGGTTTCGTCTGCTGGTCCCTGAAGTATGCTGGGCAGGACACTCCTTGATCTCTCCATACCGTCACCGGGCTCTGCAGTACAGTTGGCGCTGGGCCTTCGCAAACATTCTAATTTAATGCATAATTAATATAACAGTTATTCAAGGCATAGAGGCTTCTGGGAGTAATTAGTGACCTGAATCTCCATGGTAGCCTGCATTCCATTCTTATCAATGCTGGGAAGAACTGCACTCTTAGAAATAATCAGTCTCCCACTTGCTATTGCGACACAGCCAAGAGGCAAATATCATCTTTCCATGCAGTGTGCAAAAATTCCATCAGTGTGTAATCACTTCCCAAGGGGACTGAACTTCCCCTGGAAGAATCTCACTGAATTAGTCCCTCATGAACTTTTACATTTCCATATGGGCCTGGGGAGATCTTATTGCAGGTGAAGAAATAAAGACAGTCAGCAAGGGCTCACCGCGCATCCACAGAATGGACAGCATTGTTCCAGGGCTTTGGAGCTGGTTCACAGGAAAATAAAAGCCTCCACTCTCTTTTCCAAGCCTTTGAGAAGCAATAACGAAACACGTGGCGATGGGAATGACTGTGTACTCCCATTTCTAGTATGTCTCTGTGGATGCGGGCTCCAAGTGCCTTAGTCATCTCTTCAGCGGACCTGCTCAAAGCCAAGTGAGCTCACCCCAGGCAGAGAGGTGGCATCGCAGTGGCGCTCTTCCCAACTATCTTCCCACCTGACTTCCTGTTGCTCTGCGCTCCCCTCAACAGCTGTCTTCCTTCCAGCTCACTTGCTCAGGCCCACGTGATCTAGAAAATGCCAGCCGACTAGGGACTATGGTCCTGGTCCAGCCCCACAGTTCGTTTAATTCAGGTATGAATCTTCCATGGCTACCTTCATGCCACAGCCGCACAGTCGAATAGTCGTGACAAGACTGCATGACCTACAAATTCTAAAATATCTACTACTCGCCCTTTGTGGAAAAAGTTTGCTAACTCCTGGTCTAGACCACAAAAAAATCACCCAACAAGTTGGGGACCTCAGCTTAAATTCTTAGTTTTTCAGAATTCCTTTTGGAGGAGTAGGCTACTGGCCACCCCATGAGCAATCCTTCAACAAAATGTGTCACTTCCAGCCCCTGCTTAGGGTCACCCAGACTAATCGTCTATTTATTACCTTCTCAGATAGGCTTCTTCATAGCTCTCGGATTCTTATTTAATAGACACTCGCATGGTACTTACCATGTGCTAGGCGCTACTCTAAACACTATACTTAATTCATTTTGTTCTTGCAATCACCCCACGAGGTAGGTATCACTATTATCCCATTTCACAGATGAGGAAATGAAGGCTCAGATAGGTTAAGTTGCCCAAGTTTACGTAACTAGTAAGAGACAGAAGCAGGATTTGGACCCAAGCATCCAGGCTATTCAGTCTGTACTCTTAAATCATTTCAATACAAACTTTTCTACACAGTATCCCTGGGGAATATAGGAAGATCACCCAATTACCTATTGGCAACTGGAAAATTCTCTTAAAGTTTCTAATTTTAAATACACATGAATATTACATCCGACTTCATAATAAATATTGGCTGTTTTACCATAAAAAAATCCCAAATTACATTTTGAAAAGATACAACATAGTTATCCTATGTCTTCCAGCACCCACCAGCACACTGCCACGCAGCTGCCGGGGTACGAGCACCCCTGCTTTGAGAGGTAGAGGCCTAGTGTATTTTGCAATAGACCGGCCTTTGCTACACCTGATTTTGACACTCTCGCATTCATTTATATGATCAAATCTAATGGTTTGAAAACTTTTGGGGGCATGCTTTATATATATATTTTAATCAACAGAAAAATTTTTAGAAGGAAATCGTATGCAGAATATATAAAACAGAAGTGATCAGCCAAGAGACCTAGCACACAGACAACACGGTGACCATAATTAATAATAATGTATTGTATACTTGTAATTTGCTATGTATTTATCGATCTTACGTATTCTCAGCACACATACATACAAAACGGTAACTATGGGAGGTGATAGATGGGTTAATTAGCTTGATTGTGGAAATTATTCACAATGTATACATATATCAAAACATCACATTATACATCTTGAATATACACAACTTTTGTCAATTATTCTTCAGTAAAGCTAGGAAAAAGGTGATAGCCAAGGAAGTCTCTGAGTTTCTTCATTGAAATACTTGAGGTCCTTGACAGACTCTCTATTGTCTACCCTTCTAGAGCAGCTCAGGACAAGCCTGATCCTTCCCTGCACAAAAGTCCTTCAAATATGCCGGGATAGTGACTGCATCAACTCTCACATCTCTCATACAGGAAAATAAGGCTAGTTTCCGTGGTCATTCCTCCTAGGAAGAGCTTGCGCGCTCTCCCATGCACACCAATTTTAAAGGATGCTCAGAACTTTTAAAGCATTTCGGGATTGGGGCTGTCCACAGGGACTTTAGTCGAAAGCCTTCCGTTCTCAGATCTGGGTGCTCTATGAAGGGGCTTGTAGCAGATTGTATTTTCCAAAGATGGACGCAACAATAACTCATCTATTTGCTCTTCTAGAACCTTGCCACACTGCCATTAAATGGTGCAGCTTAATTCTCTTTTCCTTATTTCTGGGCAGGCTTGTGCCTCACTGGTAACTAACAGAATGTCAAGGAGGTGACACTGTGTGACTTCAGAAGGCAATGCAACTTGAGGGTTGGAACGCTGCGCTGGAGCACTGAGCCTCCATGCCGGTGGTCTCACTGCCCCGAGGCTGCCATGCAGTGAGGAAGTACAACCAGCCTGTGCAGAAAGACCACATGGAGAAGCTCTGAGACTGTGCAGAGAGAGAGATGCCTGGCCAGCCCCAGCTGCTCCAGCCACTCTCCGTCCTCATTCCAGTTTCATCCGCCACCTGATCACAACCATATGAGCCGCCCCAAGCCAAAATCACCAAGGCAAGTCCTTCGCAAATTCCTGACTCACAGAAACCACAACAGATGACGATTGTTGTTGTTTTCAGCCACTAAATTTTGGTATTATGGTCATGCGGCAATAGATAACCATAACAGGGTCTTAGCGTAGATCCTGAATCTGAAGACGACAAAGCCAGAAGTCATCAGAGAACTCTGGCACTGTTCATCTCTTTTTATTGAGAGTCAGCATTCCATCTCACCTAGTGACCTAGAGACTTGACAAGAGGTCATAGAAAGACTCTTGAGACCAACACTTGAGACTGAAAACAAAATCAATTTGATGGTTTATACTTAAAAATATATACTTTAGTGTTGTTCAAATATTATCTCAATAATACATTTTTATTAGAGATATATATTGCTGTGGATTGAATTGTGTTCCCCCAAAATTAACATTCTGAATCCCAAACCCCCAGTGTGACTGTGTCTAGAGATAGGGTCTTTAGGAGGTAATTAAGGTTAAGTGAGATCTTAAGGGCTGTGGCCTTAGAAGAAGAGGAAGATCTCTCCCGATCCTTCTCTCTTTGTCCCTCTCTTTCTCTCCATTCGCTATTGAGGACACAGTGAGTGGCACAGAAGGTGGCCATCTGCAAGCCAGGACGGGAGCCCTCACAGGAACCCAACCAGGCTGGCACCTTGATCTTGGGCTTCTAACCTCCATAACTGTGAGAAATAACTTTCTGTTGTTTAACCCATCCAGTTTATGGTATTTTGTTATGACAACCTGAGCTAATATACCTAATCACTTATGTATATGAGTTGTATACACATATACATATACATATTTAACTAAACAATAAAAATAATTTGCTTTTTTTTTGAGTGACATTGAGAGCTTTTATATGATAAACTTTTTTGTACTATATCTTATTTTATTTTATTTATTTTTTTCTTTTTTTTTATATTTCAGCATAAGTAATTTGCTTCTTAAATGAATTCATTGTAAGCACACCCACTTTAAGTCCCCAAAAATTCATGAAAAACAAAAGATTACACCAATATCTGTCATATGAACCAATTTAGGCTTTTCCTACATATTTTAGTAATATTTTGAGGAAAATAATTGCTTTATTATTAAACCAATCAGGGTACACCTATCTGTGTCATAATTAAAATCTATTGTAAATATAATCATAGAAGATTAGATGGGACCTTAAAGTCCATCCAGCTAAACCTTCTGATCAGGGCCTGTTGTATAACATTCTCCCAAGTAAGCATGGTAGTATCCCGCCTGGATCTTCCCGGACTGCCCAAATTTAATGTGTTCAATATATCACTGTCACTCAGTGTTGGTAAGGATGCAATGAAATTGGCATTCTGATACTTTCTTTATAGGTTTGTAAAATGATACCTTTTTAGAATGGGATTTTATTATGCTGCTCAAGGGTATTACAAAGGTTTATACCCCTTGATCTATGCTTAAGTAATAATTCAACATACAGAGAAAGCTTTCTATGCTATATTTATTATGGCAATATTTGTTGTATGAAAAACTTGGCACAATTTTTAAATGAATTATTTTTCACAGATTATTACTCTACGAAGCATAACTCTGTAGATGTGCAAAAAAGAGACTGAAAGTAAATATATAAGTATATATATTTGTTGAATGAACTAAATAATAAAAAACTCTTGAATATTCTATTATCTCTAGGTATTATATTTTTACTTGGCAAAAAAAAAGATGACCCAAACTTAGTTTGGAAAATATAGTCACTGGAGAGTCATGTGGTCATGAAGTCATGAAATCTGGAAGCTTCTAGCAATAAACCATTTAATTATTACACAGCTCTAATGGTTAAAGAAATCTGCCTTCTTCTGACTTCCTTCCCTTCTTACCAGGTCTGGCAAGTGAGGAGACCAGAACAAAAACTTCATCAACTATGACACATGTGTAAGGTATTATGATCTCAGCAGTTCTCAAATAATAAAAGATGGCCATAATGTCCCAATCACTGTCACTGTTAATATCACAGATATATAAAATTGTCTTTGAAAATGTTTTCTATTTTGGCTCTTCAGGCGACAGATTTCTATTCGCTCTTCTCCAAACCTGCCTTGTTCATCTGGAACATGGTTTTGTGGTTTAAAACTTGAAACACTGTCCAATATTTCTCACCACTTGAATCTAAAATATCCTTCCTTATAATTGAAGGCAAATGATTGTTTTCTCCTTTTTCTTGGTGAGTGTGTTTCTGGATCTTGTTTTTCACTGTTGACTGATATTTTTCCCTGAGTTTTAACAGGTGGAAGCCAAATGCATATATTGCCAAGTGAAGTGTGGTCAGACTCAGCCAGAGCAGAAGGTGGGAAAAGCTCGTTCTTTGGGACAACTATGTCATGGGATTATTATCAGAATGATTCACATGTATTTTGTGGGGGAGCTGGAGCTGAAGGGAATCAGAAGAGATGGGATGTGAGGCTGCTTGTTTGTCCCTTGTTTCCTGGGGACTGTGGGTTTGGTCTGTGTTTGATTCTGTGATGTTTTCTTGGCATGACGCAATGTGGGTGTTCACTTTGGGTACTGAAGCTCTTAGGCTACTACCGTGCCTCTACTTTCCAAGTTATGCAGTAGCAAATTTCTCATCATTCACCCTGGTAAGTGTAAGATGTACATTTAGGGTGGAATGATCATTTGGTCAAGTATAATTAAGAAGGCTTGTTTAGTTCATATCCTGAAAAGCTTAAAGTGTTAGTTGGCCAGGCTTTAAGGGAAATTTCTGGTATGACGGTATTCTTCTATGTTTTGATAGAGGCTGGATTACACAGGCGCATGAAATTGCCAAAATTCAGTGAATATACAATTAAGACAGATTTCATGTTACATCAAAGGAAAATACTGTAAACAAATAGTGAACTCTAGTTAATATTGAAGTTAAAAAATTTCATATATCTGCAATTTACATTCAAATGCATCAAAAAATAAGATGGATTGACAATGGACAGAGGGCTGGATACACATGTGATTCACAAGCGTACTAAGATGTCAGTGGTAGAATCTAAGTGATGGTTTCATGCAGTGGTGTGCCTGAGCTGGCTCACATACAGCTGATTTCACACAAACCTTCTCCAAGTCACGTTGGTAGCTTGGAATTCGTGATGATGGGAACATTCACACCACAGAAAACAACACAAATCAGAGCTCTTTTTACTTTTCCCCCTGGAGAGCCAGCACATAGACACACCACTGGGTATGTGGGTTGTTCATTATAAACTTCTTTCAACTTTTCTGTATGTTTTCAAATTTCAGAATAAAATACTGGCAAGAGATTATGACTCAGTATGCTTTTACTGATGAAAAAACAGATGAATGATCAGTTTTTAGACTTTTGCCTCTTAGTAGGATCTAGTAGGTAGGAGAAAGACATTTCTGCCATTGCAACAGCTGGGGGAAAAAGACATATCACAAAATCACATTTTTTAAAACAGTATAGAGAATCATAGAGGCAAAGAGGACTAGAAGAATGAAAATGCCAGAGGAGAAGAGTCCATGCAAAGTGAAGTGAGAGTGCTGGCCGTGTTCTTCCCAAGGCGCAATTGCTGAGGCCCTATCTGAGGAGTGGGCTTACCATACACAGAAGAGAAGAGAAGCCCAGGGAGCATTTATAGCCCTCCGGGCTGTGTAGGAATGGAACCTTAGGGCTGGCTTTCCCTGTGGGGCAGTTATTGCATCTGGAGTGGCACTGAGGGGCTGAGCCAGCCAGGAACAGTGAAATCTCCCATAGCCTCAGAGTTCCTGGGAGCCAAAGTCATACTAGAGGGAGGGGCTGGCAACCACACCCACCAGGGCCCTGTCAGAACCCTTAGCAGATTTTGAATTTGCATGATCATAATGTGGAGGATAAATGGCTCAACTTTTAGGGCAGTGGTGACAGAGGCACACAGGACCTCAGTCCAAAGCCCAGGAGACCTTGGCACAGAAATGGGGCTGGACCAGGAGAGCAAAGCCGAATTGTCCTTGGTCTCACTTTGCTTCTGAGCCAAAGTCCAGCTAGAGAAATTGGCCTGCTACCCACGTGCACAGAACCTGCCCCACAATGCTGTCTGTCCAGCTGAGGGGACAGCAAAGCCTTTCTAGGGGGACGTAGTATCTACTTCAGTCTTCACTGGTTTTTGTATGTATAACGTCTGGCAAACAACCGTAAGTAATGAGACGTGAGAAACAGCAGGAAAATGTGATCCATAATCAGGAGGAAAAAAACACACAATAAAGCAGATGCACAAAATATCCAGAGGTTACAGTTAACAGAGAAGGACTTTGAAAATAACTGCTATAAATACTTAAAAGAAAATAGAAGGAAAATGGGCAAAAAATAGAGATGGAAAGATATAGGATTTCAGCAGAATATTGGAAACCTATACAAAAGAAGAATATGGACATTCTAAAACTGTAATATCTGAAAGTAAGAACTCACTGGATGAGTTTAACAGGAAATTTGACATAGCAGAAGTCAAGTTATCAAACTTAAAGACAGGAAAATAGGAAAAAAGTACTGAAGGGCAGACAGAAGAAAGAATGAAGAGATTATAAGAGATTGACAGAACACAGACAAAGGGTCTAACAAATAAGCAATTGGTATCCCAGAAGGCAAGGAATGGAGAATGAGAAAGAAAAAGAAGTCAAAGTCCTTGCAGATACCAGAGGAAAATGTATTACACTCAGATCAGATGTTCCCATGCTGGTCATTCTATTTACTAATTGATTAAATTCAACACTGGGCAAATCCCCTAACTCCTCTGATCTTCCTTTTCCCTCATCTGTAAAATTGAATTAATAATATTAATTTCTCAGAACTTTCCTAGACATCATCTATATATGATGAAACTATAGAAGGAAGGTGAAATTTTAATTAATGTCATTATCCTCATCATTATCATTTCTTCACTCAGTTATTCTAGCGGGCCAGCATGCAATCACTGTTCTGAGGGCACACACCAGGATCAATTGCCAATTGCTCAAAACGAAAATTGGATTTTACTTAGGTTGTGTGTCCTCTTCATTTTAAAAATTTTCTACTTTCATTGCATGTGCCCTCATATTTTTCCCATTTCTGTAACAGGCAGAATCTACTCCAGAAATCACTGAAATACTCAAGTGAAAGACATGGCAAAGGATTTCCTTTCTGAGATTATTTCTGAAAGGTGGCCTTGTTAATTAACTAACTAACAGAGAAAAATAAACTATCTAATAGAAAGAGAAATAAACTGACAACACATAATTGCCTCTTTGAAGAGAAAATACATGGCACAACTGCCCCTTGTTTTGTTTTGATTAAACACCGGTGGCCTAACTAGTTATCTCTACGAATTCATTTTCACAGCCTTAAATAGCCCTAAGAAGACAGTAGGGGTGCAAACTCTCTGCCTCAGTTCCTGTCAAGACTACATTTCAAGGACTCTGATAAGCCGACCTCACAGAGAAAAGAAAAAAAATTTAAAAACACACGCAGCAGTTTCCTGGCTGTTTTTGCTATCAGCTGACTATAATCATTATTTTTTCCTTTCTCTCTGCCCCTGAATAAAAACCCCAAGCCTCCTATCCTCTGTGCCGACACATTCCTTTCCTTCTTTCGTGTCATGTCCTTTCCACCTTTGGGAAGTAAAATAAACTTTCTTTCCTAAAACTATTTTACTCCTGGTATGATAATTCTTTCTCCAACCAATGCCATGAGCTCCTCGTGAGTCCCCACCCTAACAATTTCCCGGCACTTGAAGTTCTTGGGTGGAGGGAGGACACAAGAGACAGAGTGGGAAATATGCCTCTAACTTGAGTTAGGTAGGTTTGAATTTATTCAAATTCTTTAATCATTTACTCTCCAGTCACATTAGAGCTGAATGAAAGCCCAGAATCATATTAGGAAGGGTGGACCCATAAGATTGACCAAAATGACATGTAATTGTGAGCATACACATATATTTATAGACATACTTTTTAAAAATCTCTAATGGAACACAAGCCTGGGAAACATGATTTAAGATGGAAGATTTGTGACTATGGAAACCAAAGCATCCAGTTTGCTGATTTTGATCTACCCAGCCAGGAGAATTCTAAACCACAGCCCCCAAATCAGCTTATATTCTTTTGTTGTTTTTGTTGTTGCTATTTTCACAAAAAATCAAAAAAAATAAATAATAAAAGAGACTGAGCAGGTGGAAATAAAAGAATAGGCAAAAGAAAAGGACAGAGAAGAAAATGAAAGCAGCAACATATCCGTCAGCTCAGCTGCCAAAACAAAATATCACGGACTAGGTGGCTTAAACAACAGAAAGAACTGTGGAGGCTGGAAGTCCAAGATCAAAGTGCCAGCAGGTTTGGTTTCTCCTGAGGTCCCTCTTCCTGGCTTGCAGATGGCCACCTTTTCACCGTGTCCTCACATGGCCAATCCTGTGTCTCTTCTGATGAGGACTGGGTTAGGGTCCCACCCATATGCCCTCCTTTAACTGTAATTACCTCTTTCAGGGCTCTATCTCCAAACACTGCCACGTTGGATGTTAGGGCTTCAGCCTATCAACTGTGAGCGGACACAATCCAGTCCATACCACACGGAGAAATAAAGGGTCAAATGTCAATTAATAGCCTCATACCTGACAGTGCTTTGCCATGTTCACACCAGAACCTTATTGGCCAACCCAAAAGATCCAGAAACTACAAACCTTTGTTTCTTTTCTTTATGGAGGGTTTGGGCAGGGGTTGGGGGGAGTGATAGTCTGTTTGCTTTGTCAACTTAGATGCAAGGACTCAGGGTCCTAAGTCTTTCCTCTCATCACCTTTTTGATGATCTACCCTGTATTCTCTCCAGATACCCACCTTCTGAGAAATGAGACTTCTAGCCATTCCCCATATGTCTCCAAAATCAAGCTGCCCGACTTTGGGTGGCCCATCACAGGGAGGGAGCACAGGGCACTTGCTGTGGGGCATCTGAAGGGGTGGGGTGCTGCGTGTCTTTGGCCAAACTCCCTCTCCAGGACAAACCTCAGCCGCTCCTGTTAATGTACTTGAAATGGCACATTTATCCAAGTCCATTCAGCAAACGCTCATGAAACGTGAGGATGTGGATACTGGGACAAAAACATCTCAGACGCTGCTCTCAGGGAGCTCACGGTCCAGTGGAGAAGACAAACAAACAATCAACAAGGCAGAAGAAACACATCTAAATAGTCTAAGGAAATAGTGTTGGCGACAATTTTGGACTGGAAGAATCAGGGCACATTTCATGGGGGGCTAACATGTGGGGAGGACGTTGAATAATGAACAGGAATTTGGGGAAGGACAGAGTATGGGATGGAGGGGGTGGGGTGTGGGAGAGGCATGCCGTTCCACTCCGATGGAGGGTGTGAGCACAGTCCTGGAAGCATAACCAAGTACAGAAATGTCTTCTGAGTCAGCACATGAGCTACTCAAGATCGTCAGCCTCGTTGCTACACACCAACACCAACTTGTTTTTGAACAAAATTGAAAGTTTGAAATTGACAATTCACCTCCTTCACCAACTTTGGCTCTGAATTACCTTTGGATTTCTATGGAATTCCAAGCTACCCTTGCAGGAGTGGGGCTTGCCATGATTGAGGATATATATAAAAATTTATGTATGTGCCTAGGGCTCAGAAAGCAATTTCCAAACAGGGTTTCTAAAGCTGTTCTGAGCATTATATAGCCTCTTCAGATGATGGATTTTTTCCAAACACAGAACAGAACCCCATACACACTAATGAAGGTTCACAGCGGCAACACCGCTCTTTGTCCGCCTCTCGCACTCCTGGGGCCTGCGGGGCACGTAAAGAAGTGCAAGGGCTGAGCTTTGCTGTCATTAAGCTCGGTCTCGCTGCAAAATTGACCCTGCCACAGGGAGAACTCGACAGTGCCCCCATCCTATTATTGAAGTCTTTTCACAACTAAGTTCACGACCTTACCTGGAGGGGCGGGTAAAACATGGTAATAGTAAGGAGTGGAACAGACCAGGGTCCGAGTCCCCTCTCTGCCCTTTGCCAGCGGTGTGACCTCGGGCCAACTGCTTAACCTCTCTGAGGCTCAGTATTCCTTTCTGCGATGATAACATCTACATCGTAAGGTTGCTGTGAAGGTTAAATGAGCTATGTACATGAAGCATGCAGTACTTTACTTGAGATGAAGAGTGAGCTTTTACGACGATCCTAACGGAACAAAACGAGGCCAGTGCAAAATGCACCATGAGGGACACAGACCCCAGTGACCCGGGTTAGGCCCTCCCTGCCACCACCCAGAAGAAGAGTGTGGCCGCTGTACCTTCCAGACCGCCCTCTGCCTCCGCTCTGCACAGGGCCCCTGCAGAGGAAGGACGGCTCCAGGTCCCAGTGACGTGCTACTAACAGACGCTGCTTGTCCGCGCCATTGCACGGGCAGTCGCGAGGCTGCAGGCCGCCAAGGCCAGTAAATTGCTAGTGTAGAGCTAGACTCTTGCTACTTTCCTGACAAGCGCAGATTTTTACTGCTTCTCCTCAACCTGGCCGTCCCTCAGACCTTTGCACACCCCAGGAGTGTAGGATTTAGGGTCAGCTCCTAGGGCTGCAAGTGCCACCTTTGTTTTCCTTCCATCCCACCTGGCGACGCTGCCAGGGCTGAATGCGCAATGTTTTATGAAACTCCTGAGGAGGGAGACGCCACGTTCCCATCGATACATTAAAAAGGGTGAAAGAAAGTGCCACGTTGGTTGGGTCAACACAGCCCAGTCAGGGGGAAAGGAGCTACACGTTACTGCACGACTGTTTCCATTCAGAATGAGCCACTGGCTTAGCAGTTGGCACCCCTGGGCCCTGGAACAATCTGGCAAGAGGAGAGCTGGAGGGATTGTTCACGACGTCTGTGCAGGTCCTCACCACCGTGTTTGAAATGCCGCCTCCCTCGACACACCCCTTCCCTGCACAGAGAAGGAATCTACTGCAGGTCAGGCTGGGGCCCCTGCGCGGTGTCTGTGGGGACGTACTTCTCTGCTGAGCCGGGCCAGGCCGACCGGAGCCACGCACCAGCCCTCTCAGGTTCCCCGAGCCCCAGGGAGGGGGCACCGGGTGAGGGAAGGGAACTGAACATCTGAAGGGCGAGGTGGCTCATCGACAGTGTATACAGCGGTGCGTACAACAGGCATGGCATCTGCCCTTCCAAAGCGTATGGTGAAGTGACTCTAGAAAATAATCTTTCTTACATATTTCATACTTGTCACAGGGTTTTCCTGTAAGAAGCTCTCAGTCCTCAAACCCTTTTGGCTGTTCCCCCAAAGCACATCCTGCCCCCAGTCTGTGCTCTGCACCCACACCCCCACCTCAGCCCCAGCCCTGGCACCTCTGCCTGCATAATGTCGTGGCCTCCTGAATGCTGTCGCTGCTCTTGCTCTTACCCCACCATGTCCATTCTCTCATTATAGCCGGAAAGAACTTTCAGAAATGTCAATCGGGCCATCTCCTCATAGTTAAAACCCCTTCCGCCACCTGCAAGGCCCTCTCTAATCAGTCCCTGACTGGACTTCTCTGCGTTTCTGGAACAGGGCCTTTGCACATGCTGTTCCCGGACCACTTCTCCCAACAGGCTCCCTCTATCACTCAAATCTCACTTCAGATGCGGTCCCCTCACACCAGGCTTCCTTCACCACCCACCTCCACTCCCAAAGCACCAAAATTTTCTCTCAAGGCAGAAACTGTACAACTGAAAACATAGAAACAGAATTCAATAAGTTTGGAATTAGATCGTAAGCTCTGTGAGAGTAGCTCCCATCTCTCCTGTGAATAACATACACCAGAGCTTGGAGCAGAGCTTGGCACAGGATTGGCTCTCGGTGGTTACAGAATAAATCCTACCACACGCAAATTAGGGCTGGGTGCATTTCGGGGTGGAAGAGCCCGGAAGTTTCCTGCTCTGAGCTGACAACAGGCACAGGAAGCCTGGGGAGGAAGAGGAGTGTCACAGCCCCTGCCTGGCATGTGTCCGCCTTGAAGGGATTCCCAGGAAACTGGAGGCCGAATGTGGTGAAGGTGATCTTGCTCCCAGCTGCCTGTGCTCCTCTCGGGTCCCGCTCTCCATGGAGCTCCTTCAAAGTACATTCAGGAATTTATCATCATAGGTTTTTTTTTTTTTTTTTTTGGTTCTGTTTCTAAACTATAATTCCTCACTTATAAAACATGGGAGCTCTGGAATAGATCTCTAAATTCCCTCAGAGCCAACATTTGATGGTTTTTAGTGAAAATGCGTTCCACCTGGAATCCAGGGGTGTTTGGGTCAAGCCTTTAAAAAAACAACTCACGCTTAGCTGGGACATCTAGAGGGGGTGATGGAGGTTCCCTCGCAGCGGGCGTCCCAGGTAATGAGGCTTCACTCACCTGACCTGAGTGTAGCATGAAACAGCACGAAATGATTATGAAGCCCATATCCTGTCCCCTCCGGCGCTTGGCGTTTAGATTCTTCTTGCTTAGTTTTCTCTTCCTGGAATGTCTTCACTCGAAGCAGAGATACTATTAAAGAATGTTTTAAACTGAGCAATGAGAAACATTCTCCGCGTGAGATTTTAAAGTCCACGTGTGAGACTGGTGATTCTCGAGCTCAGAGTCACCTGGGGTGCTTGTTAAACCCGCGGTCTGGCTCACTTCCCAAGCACTGACTCGAAGGAGCTGGGCGGTACCTGAGAATCTGTATTTACAAAGCTTCCAGGTGATTCTGGTGCAGATTTCGTGGTAGGAAACTACCCAGCCCTGGCAAGATGGCACCTTCGCTCTGCAGAAGCATGGGTTTAGACAGGCTCCAGAGCGCTTCCCTCGCCAGCACCTGGTGGCTGGGTGAGACCCAGGAGCATCCACACAGCTCTTCTGGCGCCAGCCTCCAGCCACCGCGTCCGACACCTGCCAGTCATCTCAAGGGCCTGTCTACACAGCGCCAAACAGCCAGACAGAGAGGGCAAGGCCACTCAAGCCCAGACCTACAGGATCAGTAAACCCAACTTCTGATGCAAGCACAATCTTTGTCTTTAGATCAGTGAGCACGAGTGGATTATCTTAAGGCTACCCAACTTCCAGAAAATGAAATGTGATTTTTGACTGCCTCTTACTTCCCTGTTTAGTCTGTTGGAGGAACTTAAGGAGCAGCAAGCTCAATTCTGCACGAGAAGGCATTTTCCTGGAGTCTTCTGAGTGTGCGGTGCTGTTTTCCTCCCCCGTCTAGAGCTGGTGGCAGGGACGCCAGAGCTCTTTAACACATCTCTCATCCACCTGCACACACAAACTTACAGAACCAAAATTCATGGCGACAGCCAGGGTTGGAGAACTTGACATGTATGTAAAGAGTCATTAGGGCCACGTTTCCCAACAGCAACCACCCCGCTGTTTCTCACTGTCCCGATGACCAATAACTAGCAGAACACGGAAAAGCTCTACCCCATAGAGGTGGGGGTGAGAGGCCGGAACTCACACCGGGTTATTTATTGGGGATCAGAGAAACGGATCCACCCCCCGTCACGGTCTCTCTCCCACCACCCCTGAGGACTCTCTCCACATCCAGCCCAGGGCCTGCCCAGGGCTCACCCACCTTACGGGATCCCGCTGGGACAGGTGGGGACACATCAGCTCTAACAGAGCTTCTGTGAAGCTGCGGGTCCACGGAAGAGCCTGCGAGGAAGAGAATCAAAGGCTCGGGCTTTTGTCATCGCGCTGTGCCTTCTCCGCCTCACTGCTCCTGTGGTTCCACCTCCAGCCTGGAAAAAATAAAAAGCTGGGAGAGCGAGAGTGAAAGTGAGAGCGAAGTGCAAGAATGCAAGAAGCTTTCTTACCGTCGTGGCCCTTCCTGCAGGCACCAGGAGCACCTCTGGCAACAGCCAGTAGCGTATGTCTAGCATGGCCGTTAACTCAAGGCGCAGAGTTGGGTGCTAGACCCAGGCAGCTCCGGAGACTCAAAGAGCAGGAGTCCAGCTAAAGGGTGTTGATGTTCATAAATCACCCTGATGTCGGCACCAGGGCAGGAGGAGCACCTACCCACACTGGGTCACGAGTGTCTTACACTTCGGGGAGAGAGCAAAGAAGACATGTACGGAAATGAGTAGTGGCCAGGGGTGGATGAGGGAGACTTTCAGAGCCAGCAGTTTCTGGGCCCCATAGGCACTACTGAGAGCAATAAAGGCAACTGCTCTGCTGGACTGCAGAGAAGAGGCTACCAGATTTCTTTCATTTAAACAGTAGAAGCGTTGTTGGCAAGGTCATCCTTGAACTCACTTGCTGAGTTCCAGAAGCGCTTACTACCTATCAATGAGCCAAAATGATTAGAGTTCTAGAGTCCTACGGGCCCTATAGGTATGGGAACCCAAGGACACGCGTCCACCGGAAGGAGGCAACACAAGAGAGGACTGGGTGTTGGTGACCTGGAGGTGCAGATGCCACGGCTGGATGCCAGCCCCACTCGGCCCTACTGTTAACCGACTGTCCCATGCAAGAAATCGTGCCAGGTTTGTCAGAGCTAATGATTTTTCAATATAAGCCCCAAATTCAGATTTTTATGTGAAATTTCCCAATTTTAAGATGTTGGCAACTAACTCAACATTACTTAAAACACAGCACAGGCCAAGCAAAACCCTTCTGGGGGAAGAGCAGGTTTGGCCTGTTGGTCTCCAGCTCAGGACTTCTGATATATATCAATGATTTCGTAACCAATCAGGGTAATAGCTAATATTGAGCGCCTCACACACATTATTACATTTAGTCTGTACTTTAATTGAGGGAATTAAGTTTATAGAGAACAGGTAACTTCTCCAAGTTTGCGCAGCTACGTAAGTGAAGGAGTCAGGAGTCAAATCCAGGTCTGACTAATGTCAAATGCTCTCAGCCATTGGTGATATTTCAACTCCAGAAACCAACTTGTTGCTCTTCAACCCACTCATTCCAAGGGAAGGCACACCGACGTTGACTTAGTGGTTCTGGGAGGGCGAGGCCAGAAAAGATAGGCTTACAAAAGACAGACTGCCACCTTGCCTGTGAATGATGGCAGGATAGTTATATCCTCCGTAGTGCAGAACTCCTTTCCTGGCCCACTGGGTGAGTGTCCTCACGCCTTGCTATTCACAGAGTGGTCAATGGAGCTTGTTAGAAAGGCGGAACCCAGGCCACACCTACGCTTCCAGAACAGGCTTCCTAACAAGAGAGCCTTTGGGTCCTTCCGTCCACTGCAGCTTGAGAAGCTGGGCTCGCCCCTCTCGGACTCATTCTCCAGCCTGGTGCTGCTGTCCAGTTCCGACCGTCCTCCCCATCAGGTGGCCAGCTCCCTACGGATGGAGGCTTCACCTTCCATGTCTTTTTTGCCTCTTCCTGGGCATGGTAAACAGTCACTTGGGCCCCATTAACGCAGCACCACATAAGAAGGGAGGGTTCTCCAAGCTCACAAGAAAAGAAGTAATCTGTCCCTAAAACCGCAGCCACACAGATTAGCTGGGGTCACCAGACTGGTGACAGGCCCTTGGAAATGTGAGAAAAATCAGGAAAACACTGCGAGTTCCCCAAATCTTGAGTTGTAAGGGTAAAAGTCGCACTTGCGCCCAACGTGTGTCTGCTTCTTAGGCAGAAAGTGATGGTTGTAAGCTCATTGTCAGCCTGCTCATAAGAGGAAACCGAGATTCTTGGCAGGGCAGGGGCCTCAGTGCTCCTGTGCTGCCGCTTTGGGCAGAAACCCTCCCGAAGTGCCACTGGCACAGACGTGAACACGGAACCAGGGGTGCTGGGCTTCACCCACCCTGCTCTTCCTGCTGCCGGAGTATCAGGCAGAGAGCAAAGAAGATATGCGCTGAAATGAACAGTGGCCGGGGGTGAACGAGGGAGACTTCTAGAGCCTTTGAATCTCTTGCTCTGATACCTTCCTGTAGACTCTCTTTGCTCCATGGCACATGGGTCCTTTCCAGAAAATGGGGAAAACGCCTGTCCTTGACTCTTCTACCATGGCTGCCAAATTTCCCACGACCCCTACATGCTGGGATGTCTCGGGAGAAGAAACATCACGGTGATGCAGAGAATGGACAAGTCGGCCGCTTCTCGCGTCTGCTCACGCCACACAGGTCCCATCAGTCATCAAGGCTCACAGGAAAATGCTCCTTGGCCCTTGAGCAACCTGAATTCTTTAAACACATATGTCACCTCCAGCTCCTTCTATAGCCCTAACCTGCCTGGGCGACAATAATCACTCAAGGAAAAATCAAGTCAAAGTTCCCAGCACCCCCCTTCTCCCCGCAGACCCTCGTCCTGTGCACATACAGCTGAAAAGCCTCTCCTGGCTCCAGACCACGACAAGGCTTTCCATTCCAGTGCAACTGTGATGTTGCTGTGGAAACAGCCAGTGAGGTGTTTCTCTGGCCGCGTCCCAAGCTGAGGACCCGCAGCCCTCACTGCAGACACACTCGGTGCTGCCAGCTGGGGAGATCCTGCCACCCTCACCACCCCGGGGCAGCCCCCAGGCTTCAGTGGGGCTGTTCCGTGGGCCGCTGTGCGGTGTGCGCCATGGGTGCACACAATTGTTTGCTTTTCCCTTTAGCCCAGCCCCTCCCAGCACACAAAAGGCACATTCTTGGGGAGAAAAAAAAGAAAAAGAAAAAATGTATTTTTTTTCTGCATTCCAGCTGCCTGAGCTAAGCGGAGGAATGAATGGTTTGGGAAAAATCTCACACAGGAATAAATTTACAAGGGACAGCTGAGCGGATAAATTCCGTCCCCAAAGAGGGGCATTACGAGGCCTTTTGGCAGGAGGCTGGCCCCTTGTGCAAAGCTGCCTAAAAAGAAAAACAGAGCAAGAGAGGGGAGCTTTCAAACCCACCCCAAAATAAACCTTTCAGAAATCCCTTTCCCTCCCTCTAGCTGCTAGCATTTAAAGACAGGAGGAGGCCCACTAACAAAAGCAAATAAATCCTCCCTAGGTGGACTGCCTGCTCCTGCTCCCTCCTTAAGGCGGATGGTTCGACCTTGCCCCAGTTTTCTTATTTGACCTGTTGTCCGCAAACATCAAGACAGAAGTGGAGCTCAACCTAGGGAGAGTTTGGCAAACAGCTCATGTTGATTCAGTAGGAGTCTCCCTCAGTTGAGTGGACCCAACGGGACAGGGGCTGAGGGCAGGTCTGGAAGCTGGACAGGGATTAGGAGACTATTGTGCCTGAGTGGGAAGCTGCCAGCAGTGCTGGAGGATGCTGCGTCCAAACATGCAGTGTTTGTTCCTTTGGGTCCCCAGAGCTGTTTTCTACAAGATTGCAAATGTGGTTAGGGCGGAATAATTCCTGGACACTCCCTCCCAAAAGTGGTGTTGAACACTTGCTGCTTCTCCCTGGCCTCATTACTGCTTCCCACATTCCCCACAACTAGTGTCTTGTTGCTAGAATTAGGAAAACCCCTGTGGTTACTTTGAGGTCTGAAAATTCAGCCCATATCCTCTCTCTTTTCTCTGGAAACCAAATCTTAGGACTTTTACAGCTGAAAATGGCCCTTCTGGTCCTCATTGCAGCTTTTCCCAGGCTCTTTCACCCCCAGGAGAGCCTGAGACTCCAAGACCCGCCAACCAGGCTCCTCTGGGACCACGAGCTGCCAATGGTCACCAAACACGTCCACGTCGCATGCCATGAGCTGTGCGGCAGGCACCCTTCTCCATGGGTGCACTTACTTCTGAGGTCACCATCAGCCAGTGACTACTAAGCATTGACAGTTCCTTGTCCTGCAAGAAGAGACATAGAAAGATATTTATGAAATGATCAGCCCTGCCCCCATGGAGCTCATATTCTGTTGATTAGATAATAATTACCTGTTACTGAGTACTTGCTATATTCCAGTCCCTACGCTTTCTACTAAGTGAGTCACTGTGATCAGTACTTTATTTGTATTTAATATAGTAGGTAAATGCATAAGCAGAATCTGACTAACAAATGTGCCAGGAGGCAAATCCTGAGTCTACTGCTAATCAGCTGTGCATCCTTGGGTATTAATCTCTCAGAGTCTTAGTTTCCTCATTTGTAAAATAGTTAATAATGTCTACTTTGCAAGACTGCTAGGAGAATTTAATGAAACAGTGTCTGTAAAGCTCTTAACTCCAGTGACAAGCACAGCTTGCTAATCAGGCCGAGCTAGCGATTGTCCTGTCTACAGGAAGCATCCCTCTCCCCAGCCCCTCCCAGCTAGCAACCCTCAGAAACACCACCCTTCTGCCCCTGCTCATAAAGGAGCCTGGGAGAATGCAAGGGAATGAGCCACTCCTGGGCTGCTCAGACCCTGTAGAATCTTCCTGCAGGGACCATTCAGCTCTGGTCCTGAAATGATTCTGTCCACGTGGCGTTTGTATGACCCAGATCTATCCTCTTCTTCTTTCTTCTACTTACCTCCCTTAAGAGGAAAAAAAAATTATACTGAAATCAGGAACATGCATATGAACCCCAAGTTTGCCTTTTATGACAGTTGCCTCCTTTGAGCTTATATCCTTGGAGATAACCACTCTCTGAGCAATTTACTAATCTGTAAAATAGATATTTGACAGTGTCATTAATGCTAGATGGTAAAATTTAGAGATTATATATACAAAATAATATAGAGAGTCAATAGTTGGTATTATTCTTGCTATTTTTTATTATCATGTGACAATGCTTCATGAATTGCAAAACTCTGCACAAATGTCAAATATTATTTGTTATCCTTCAATTTTATCAGAAATCATACACAACACTGCTGGTACTACACAAAGAGAGCAGAGTTGGGCCCTGCCTCGGTTGAGCAGCAGGTACGGCCCATGGGCACTATCTGTAGCCTGCAGAAGAAATCTGTCCAGCAGATACGTGAATTATCCATGTGCTTTGTATTTTAGGGGCACAGGCTCAGGTACAGTCGTCACTGGGATGGAGTTCAAAGTCGTAGCCTAAGCATGCTCCTGTCCTGCAATGACTAGCAGTTCCTACAGCCCTTCTGGAGAAGCAGAGACTTCGGCTGTTGGGTAGTAGATGAAGGAGAAGGTCAAAGTGCAAGTCGGAGTTCTTGGTGTTGCTCTATGACCATCCACAGGCCACAAGCATGCTTTCCATAAGCAGTTATTAGTAAATGGACAATAACTGCTTTATTAAGACTAAATTAAATGCATGTTTGGGAGAATTAAACAATATTGAACAGGGAATTCACCAACATTTTCTAGTTGTAAGTTATTTCTTTAGAAACATCAGGACTCCATTCTGTCCTGATGGAATAAAGATTCTGGCTTTCAGGGGAATTCAAAATTCAAGAAAGAGATTCATCTAAGGAGAAAGTGAAGGGTGTGGGTGATGCTCACAAGAATGATGATAGCATCCTCAGAGAGGTTCTGCATCCAAAACAAACACAGCAATCATCAACGTTTACTGTGAGCTTATGGCTGTGTGCAGGAAGGGCACTAAGCGCTTGAGAAACGTCATCTCACTTAATTCTGTTGACAAATCTCTGATGTAGTAGTTGTTATTATTTACAGAAGAGAAAACTGATGTTCAGGGAGATTAAGCAAGTTGCCCAGCATTGCACAGCTAGCATCTATCTGGTAGGATTAAGATTCCAATCAAGTCTGGCTGCCTGGCTCCAGCTTACGCCCAAGGCTAACTGTGACTGTTTTTATGACATCGCTCTATAACATCCATTCTTGCTTTCAGGGTGTAGCAGAGACTGCTAATTGTCCTCCAGTATCCGTTCTCACCTTTTTCCTCAATATTATAGCCCCACGAAAGTTAGCTGGACACACAGCCACCCGGAATAAAGACACGTTTTCTAGTGTCTCTGCAACTCAGTGTAGCTGTGTGAGTAAGTACTGGCCAGTGGGATATAAGCGGAAGCAGTGTGTCTAATTTCTGGGAAGTGTCCTTAAAGAGAAGACATGTGCCCCTCCCTTCCCTTTTTCTCTCTTTTTCTAGCTGGCTGGAATGCAGATATGATGAAAAAAATCGCAGCCACCATCTTGGACCAGAAGATAGAAATACTGAAGACGGCAGAGGAGTGGTGCAGAAGGAATGTGGCCACTGAGAGCTGCAGAGTCACAGTAACGATCCTGGTTCACCTTTCAGCGATTTAATGTGAGAGACAAACAAACCTTAACCTTGCTTCAACCATTGTTAATTTGGGTTTTCTGTCACTCAGCTGGATAGACTCCTATCTATTGCACAACATACCTTCGTTCTTTCCCTCCATCTCTCCCTTCTTGAAGTCATTGTCCTTTCCTGCATTCTCTTCTTTTCCTCCCACACAATTTCATCCAAATGGATTCAGATTACACATGTATCAGGTCAATGGCAGATCACCAAAGTGGCTGAAAGATGGCCCAGGACCTCAGGAGAGGGTAAGTGTGTGTTGGGGCCAGGGATCATGCTCTTAAAGGCCATGTTCTTGGAGTGGCCCAAGCCCAGTTCTTCCTCTCCATTTGCCTCTCAGTCCATTTATGAGGCAAGCCATGAGTCTTGCCAACAAAATCATCTTTCCAAGAAAATAAATTCAAGTCATCCTGTTTCTCTGGTTCCTCTCCTGCCATCAGTCCCAGAAAGTCTGATGTACATGATGTGGCTATCTTGGAACATCCGTCTCCAGGCCCACCCAAAAGTACCAGATTCCGGGAGGGACCAAGCCAGGCTGAACTGGACTTTCCCCTCCTACATGTGTCTTTGCTTATCTTCCAGGACAATCCAACCGAGCATGCTTGCAAAGAGAAATGATCCTCTCCCTTGCCATGAAAATGCTTCAAAGAGTTCCAGTATGGATGAGTCCTAAAAGTTCCCTGATCACTGAATCCTAGTGCTGGAGAGACTACAGAGGTCATCTTGTCCAAAAAAAATATGATGATCTTACAGCTGAAGGAAGAAACCTAGCCAAGGTCAAATAGTTTGTTATTAGAGAACTGGGACCACTAATAATAATAATAGCAACAACAAAAACAGCAACAATTAGGCATCTCTTGCTATGTGCCAAACACTGAGCCGAGTGTTTAACGTGGATTATGTCATTTAATCCTCACAACCACCCTGTGAAATAGGCTCAGAGAGGTTGAATGATTTGCCTGATTTTACAAGCTAATAGGTTGTTGAGTCAGGATTCAAACCCAGGTTTATTTGTTGCTTGAGCCTGAACCCATCTTTGGTATAGCATCATGCTACAAATTGATTACTTGCCAAAACAAGAAAATGTCATAATTTCCCCTCTTTACAATTGGACCCACTGGGACAGCCTGAAGTCTCACACAGTTGTTGTCATCAAGCTAATTCACACATGGTGCTGTCCCCTAGGCCACCCAAAGGCTTTGACACAGACAGTCCCCTTTGTGGGAGTCTAAAACCTACATCCAGCAGAAAGTTGGACTTCACTTCTATTTGCAGCCCCAAGCCGAACAAACACTTTCAAGGTTCAGGTAAAAGTTCGATCTACCCATCCCGACATCCCTTTACCCTCTCACTGGTTATTCAGGTGTTGGAGAAGGAAGTTCTCATTAAGTCAAATAAAACTGTGCCCGGCATTAGGGATAAAGGGTTGAACGAAATGGACATGATGGCTGACTTTAAGGAGCATCTCAGTGGAGAGATGGACGATAAACAGATAATCATTTAGTGGCAGTTGACGTAAGTGCCACAAAGGAAAGTCCATGGCACATGTGAATATAGGGTAGGGCACCCTGGTGAAAGAATGGAACATGAGACAGATAGAAACTCAGTAAATTCAAGAAATGATCTCTGGAAAAAGATCCAGAGCGGTGAAGAAATTTTGGCTATGAGTCAGGTCATTCAAGTCCTGCTAGGCCTTGTTAATAATATTGACCCTTCACCCTAAGAATAATGATGTGCCACTGAGGAGTTCTGCACAGACAGACTCCAATTTGCATTTATGAACAATCGCTTTAGTGGCTGAGTACGGGGAGACATTAGAGTGGAGGCAGGGAGGCCTCTCAGAAGCCGGCACAGTTATCCAGGTGAGGGACAGTGAGTTGGGACAAAGGAGCAGGGCCGGGGAGGAAGGAAAAGGCTGAAAGTGGAATTGGGGAGTAGACAGAACCGCCAGGAGCTGTGTCCCTGAGCATAGTGCCCCGGAGAGCCGGCTTGGCCGGGCACAAGTTAGGGAGCTGTTGTTCCGAGATGATGTTTGAAGGCACGGAGGTGGGCAAGATGGTCCGGAGGGAGAAGTCAAGAAGCAAAGGTGGTCTAGAAGCCAGACCTGAGGAATTCTAAAATCGAAGGCTGGGCAGAAGAAAAACAAGATCCATCAAGGAGACAGAGGGAATGAACGGCCAGCGAGGAGGAGGCAAACCAGGAGCGTGTGGCATCCCACAAAGCAACAGAGGATTCCAAGAAGGAAGGAACGGCACGCGGTGCTAAAAACTCCACGGCGGACAAGAAAGGTGGCAGAGGAATAGTGTGGGGCTTCCGAGCCGGTGCGCACATCCCAGTGCCAGGGAGGTGGTACAACAGGAGAGGCATGGAAGCTTCCCTCGCCTCCCACACCTTGCTCTGCACACCTCTTCCCTTTTGCCTGGTTGTTCCTGAGTTGTATCCTTTATAATAAACCAGGCACTGGCCTGGAAACTGCTACCCGAAGCAAATGTTCAAAGGATGCTAGATTAGCTAGAACTATGTGCATTATAGATACCTTTAAATCTGTAAGACAGCAGCTCTCCTGAAATGTTGCTGCTAAGAATTATTCAGAGGTAACTGAGGTGGGTGAATCAGATGTGGAAGAGACATTTTTCTCACCACTTCAAAAACAGGTCACATGTGGCCAAGCACCTCGTGCATCAAAAGCATGTCCCAGAGCCAAACGGCTAAAGAGGTCAATTTCAAATCAGATGAGGATGATGGCAGTAATTATTCTTTAATGAACATTAGTTCTTTAAGAAAAAACAGAAGATAATGTTTAATTTCATTAATAAGATAATATATAATAACACTTAAAATTTTTCATGATTCAGGAAAAAACCAAAACTGCACAAACTAAGAGTTCACAGTTGAAGATTTTTTAAGTACTGTTGTTAATGGAAAAATTTGGAAAAGACTGACTTAACAGAGAAACTATTGTATAAGAATTTATTTTTTCAAATATTATTTCCTGAACATGACTCCATTGCTTGAGAAATTTCCCAGCTCAAAGACATTCACAATAGCACTGGTTCTCCTTATTTTTTAATCTGGTTAATATCACCAGGGAATGCTCTATAAAATTTAGAATGTTATTTTCTTAACATTTAGTAGTGTATATCTTACTGAATGAGAACTTTGCTTAAATATCACCTTTAATAAGGATTAAGATATATCTGTTATTATACATGTATGCTTCATGATCGATGACTATGTTAAGTATTTTAATGTGGTTACATTTAGCCAAAATGGGAGTTTCTGTTCAACAAGCATAAAGTTTCAGTTATGTAAGATGAATAAGTTCTAGAAATCTCTTGTACAACATTGTACTTATAGTTAACAATACAGTATTGTGCACATAACATATTTTTAAGAGGGTAGATCTCATGTTAAGTGTTCTTACCACAATTTTAAAAAGTTTAATTTAACCTCTATAATTTTAATAATTTCTAGAGACTCTAGATTTCCTGAAGGTCAAATAATCTGTGAAACTGCTTAAGCTCACTGTTTAGTACTTATATGCATTTTTTTCTAATGCTTGATTCAGACACTAAGACTTTGAATAATTAGATATACATTCTACTTTGAATAGATATGTTTGTATTAAAAATACAACACAAAAAAGATAAACAATGTCCACGGGGTAGAGCAATGTAGTTACTGATTTTAGCAAAAGCTGTTTCAACAAAGTGGTGAGGGTGAAAGCCAAATTCGAGTGAAATACAGAGTGGATTGGAAGGAAGGATGGAAGATGGTCATTTCTACAGACCCTACTTCATTTCAGACTTATCCTGGGTTAGCTTCGTTCACGGTCCATTCAGGATCGCCCTGATTTTCATTTTCATTCCATAGGAGGAATATACCAGAAGATTGAAACCAAAAAACTCTGGCTCTAGTCCAGTCCCAAGATCAAGATAAATAATTGAGGAAGTAGAAACACTAAGTCTAAGTTTATATGAATTGGGTCAATATTTTTTTTAAATCTTGCAATATTCGATTATCTTATAAATGTTCTACAAAGGCTTGGGGAATGATAATTTTTTAAGAAGCTAGGAATTGACTACAAGATCAGAACAATAGATGTAATCTGATGCCAAGAGAGGTGTGAAGGAAGCCAAGGGGACCAAGGATGGTGAAGTGGAATGCAAAAACAAGCACCACATGTGCTCACCATCAACTTGGTACTAACTGAGCAACGCTTATGTGCACAAATGGAAGTAATGTTCATCAGGTGTCGGGCAGGGGGAGGGGGAGGAAGGGATGGGTAAATGCACACCTAATGGATGCGGTGTGCTCTGTCTGGGAGGGGCACACTTGTAGCTCCAACTCGGGCGGTACAAATGCAATATATGTAAACTAAATGTTTGTACCCCCATAAAATTTTGAAATAAAAATAAATTAATTAATTTAAAAAAAAAAGAATCTGCCCAAGGACAGGAAGTGTTCAAGCAGGAGTAAAACCATCAAGGCTAGAGACTGACCTCAAAGAGCTAAAAATAGAAATACCATTCGATCCAGTGTTGGGAGCCAACATGGCCGTGAAGCGGCAGCTTACGGCAGCCATTTATGCCAGCCTTCACTTCCTCCTTCTTCCTCCTCCCCTGGAAATTCCCGCGCTCGATTTGAAAGTCCCGCGCTTCCTTTCCCGCGCGCACCAAGACCAACGGCCCCTGCTCCCTCACGTCACCCGTCTACCACCA